>JARJDU010045527.1:0-14613 GCA_030264695.1 Lissagria laeviuscula
ATCCCTATCTTAGAACATAACCTAGCAACCCAGAGACGAAACTGACATAACCCCTAACATGAAGTCGTTTTTGACGGTATCTTACAACCAATAAAAAGCACCGAAAACAAGAACATCTTAATAATACAAGTCCTCTTTCGTGTTTCTTGCTTATACAGGACCCCACTAAAAACACTCTAAAACTTCAATCCAACTCTTCAAGAAAATTGAAAATGCGGTCCTGTGTTTCGAAGACGTGACATACGTCATATAAGAGTAATCTCTTATCCAGGGTGTTAAACAAGACTGCGTGGCTGCTGCAAAGTTGATGAAGTTGCCATCCATTCAAAAGGCTTGGCTTGGCCATCTGGCGGCGACCGTCTGGTAGCAACTTACAACTTGAAGGCATACTACGCGGAATTAAATCCGTAAATAAGTAAACAGGATCCTGAAGGATGCGTTTCGGTGAGAAGTAGTGAGGAAGATGCCGTAAATGGAATTGCAAGCGATGTGTGTGTTCCAGCGCACGTATCGCATTTATAACCGGCTATAACGATTCGCTTTGCATAATTTGCATATTTTGCGAATTTGTTTGATGGATTTTAGGTTATGGGCATTTTTACACATGAATCTACATGATAGACAGTCTTGCATTTAGAGTAGCCATAACCTAAAATTAATCAATTTAAGGCAGTTGCAGTAGTAGGTACGGAAATAGGTGTTGATTGAATTCAAATCTTAATAGAGAACGCTATTTAATGCATTTTGAGTATAAGACTGCAAGATTTGATTTTGTGTAGTTAGGATGCAGACCACGTTCAAAATATAAAACTAAGTAGATGTCTAGATAGACATCACTCATTTCCTCTTCGATCCTCTTCCTCAATCACTCCTTTACTCCTTCCTTCAGTCCTTTAAACTCTAATTGTTTCTTTCAAGCAGTGCCTTCATACCTGCTTCATTAAGGATGGTCCTCTGTATCTCAATTCTACAGTTCTTTAGCCCCATAATACCCTCAATTTATTTCTCACTCAATACCTCCATAATCCCTCTCATAATCCTTCAATCCTTCCATCTTTCTTATTCCTCAATCTCTTCACGACTCTATCCCTCTATACCTCAATTCTAAAATTGTTTAACCTTTCGATAGTCTCTCTCATTCTGTCAATTTTATCTCTACTTCAATATCTCAATCACCTAAACCCCTCGATCCCTCTATTTGTCCCTCCCTCCATACTTTAATCCCTTAATTTTTTTACACCTACTAGGTCATCATTGTTCCATTGTGTTTCTCACCCCACCCTTAAAAACCTTATAGGTTTGTTCTATTGTTTCTCCCGCCCCCCTTAAATTTTTTTCCACTTATCTCAATCCCTCTATGGTTCCTCTTACTCAGTGTTTCAATACCTCCATTGTTTTTCTACCTCAATCCCTCAATACCGCAAAAACAGCACTTTAACGCGTTGAAAAAATGCCATTAATCTAGGAGACACTAACTAGGAGCACGACCAGGATAATGTAACGCAGATAGGATGCAGGATATTTATATATATAAAGGATGAAGGACCAAAACAATGCAATATAGACGCGTGGCAATGACCGAGTGCCAGCGATAATTCATAGACAGACGACATCGGAAGCCAACGTCGACAAACAGGGATGCCAATCGCATCCACTCGCCGATTGTCCTCCTATTCCGCAGGATATTTGACAACGACAATAATAAAACCCGATACTAAACTAAATCAATAATGAGTCCTGAACATTTAAAAAACTCAAAAATTATTAATATTTTTTTTCTTCTTACAAAATATGATCAAGAATTATGGATATAATTCACCGGAGGAGGGAGGTTAGAATGAAAAAGTTTAGAAAAAATGAGAATACCGAAAAAAGCAGGCAGACAAAATGCGCGTCCATTCTTCACAATTTAGAGCCTTCATCCGCAGGTACTTACATTCCGCTGGTGCCTCCGCCGCCACCACCAGTCGCCCTCCTGCCGACGCTCCACATTTCCTCATTCTTCTTACTCTGGTGCGCTTCTACCGAGATATATCTCCCACGGTGTAATATACGATGGCCCAATTTCGTGCACTCACGCACTCGTTTACCGGACGCGTACGTGGTAGAGCAGGAGGTGGAGGCGGAGGTGGCATCGAACAAGAAAAAAGCGGAGCTCGTTCATTCGCCATTCATCGTTCGCACTCGAGACGAAGCGAGGGGAGACGAAAACGTTTCGCAAATGATAAATAATGTATAAACTGTATGCTGATATAATACTGATTATCTAATATCTAGGCAACTAAACATACACACTGCATACCTAAAAGTACTAAAAGGTAACAATCACTTTATTCAATTACCAAAACCTTCGATTTTGTCAGTTTTGACAACACTCAGTGTTATAAATCAGCATGCAGTTGTTCAACCCCCTGGAGAAGAACAGAATAGGTGGATATGCTTACGCGTTATTTATTAATAGTCGCTGCCGCCGTTGTACTGCCCGAGGGGGCGGTTTTACATACGCGCCAGATTTTTCCCTTTATTCCTCGTTGTGCATTTTTTTTTCTATAATCGCTAGTCCTGTCAAAATCCAGCTACATACCATCATGATTTTTTAAAATCATATTAGATTTTCGGTTTTGGGTATCCTTGAATTTGGTCACACCTGGATTAACAATTGTATTTGGGGAACACTTGAATTTAGGAAAACCGATGTTGAAAGTTTGAAAAGGAGGATTTTTGGCAAAGAGCATTATTTCGATTTGGACGTATGATATATGCGAAGACGATGCGAGTGACAAGCGCACCCCACATCCTGGATCGTCCTGATGCCATGACTCACACAAAAGGAGCAAAAAGGAAATCGAAGCGAATGCAGGAGAAGGAAACGCTTTCCGGGAAAATCCGCCGACTCGACTGACATCGTATCGAGTGCAGGCATTTATCAGCATTTATCAATGCAAATTTGTATACGTACACAGCGTAATACGAGCATATTATTACTTACTAGTATATACAATCTGTTCAAAATTGAGGAACAAATTTGAAGATACTTACGGAGTATGTTCCTGGACCTGGCATGCCATTGTCGTACTCTTTGAACCGCGGAGATAGCGACAAATAGTATCCTTTGTAAGGCATCGCTGTATGACCACGATGACAAGGACTCGGACCATCCTGGATCTTAAAAAGGACTCGCTTTTCAGTACTATCGAATCCTGCTCCATTATACGCGAATGACTTCTTAGCTCTATTTTTATTGAAAGCCGAAGAGATGTTATAGGTCGCGGCGTTTGCGCATTTCTGCAAAAGAACAAATGTCATTTAAGTTAGCTTAGAGTAAAGTGAGCTTAGGTGAGGTTAAAGTCCAGTTAGCTTAAACTAAGTTAGCTTAGGTTACTTAAGAGTCAAGTTAACATATGTAACATAAGTAAATGTAGCTTTGGTAGAGTTTGTTTAAGGAAAATTTGTTTAGCATAAGTTAGAGTCAAGTTAATTAAAGTAATATTGAGTTAGCTTAGGTTATAGCAAAATTAGCTTAACCTAGGTAGAACTTAATTAAAATTAGAGTAAGTGAACTTAGGTAGCTTAAGTAAAATCAGTTTAACTAAAAGTCAAGCTATCTTAAGTATGATTTGATTTAAGTTAAAATCAATTTTTTATAACTCCCTGTATATCAATAAATTTAATTACTAAACACGCCGCACGCGCACGCTAAATACGATTCAGATTCATTGTTCCCAGAATAGAAAGCTCGTCGCGTCGTTTGTTTCGAACGCAGGGTGTAAATAACAAACAAGCGGCCGAAGTCGCCCCGCCTCCTGCCCGACAACATCTCGTGCCATTCGGTGGCGGCGGCGGCTGTGGCGGTAGATCGTTTTCGGTTTAATTGAAATATATTGTCCCCGAACGCTGATTGTTTGCCTGCCGCTCGTCGCCCACCACCCGCGAGCGATGTGTATTGTGAACGCATGGAAATTGAATTGGGAAGGGGTGCGGTAAGGGGCAGCAAGAGTTAAGGGTGCAAATAGACACATGGAAGGTTCCAGCGATGGATGCATCATTCACTCTTTAAGAGTATAACTTAACTAGTTAAATGCCGATCAGTTTCGCTTCGAAAGCTCGTCTCGCAGTTAGAAAGCTCTTAAATTAATAATAGTAGCTTTTGAGTTATTTAGTTGCGTAGTGCCGGTTGCCTGTTTATGACAAAAATTAAGACGAATTGCTCTTTAGGGATAGTGACAATAAGGAGATAGTGAAAGTGCCTTGATAACTCCACAAAAAGTATTAAAATTAAGGGCTAAATTTAAATTTTTCGTGTTAACAAACGTTCAATCCCAAATATCCCATAAACCAAAAACCCTATAGAAATCTAATATGCATCATTGAAAAGCTCGTCATGTTCTTTCTTAAATGGACCTTAGAAAAACTCTTCTAGCCCTTAAGAAACAGTCACAATGAAGGACCAAAAAATAACCAAACCATATAACATTTAGTACAAACTCAATTCCTTCTAAGAAAATACAATTAAAAAGTGTATCCGGCTCGAAAGACCATAAAATTATATCCATAAATGTAATAATACCACGTTTACAGCATTACGCGCCCGCGATTGTATCAACTATGCGGGTTGGATGAGAAGGACAAGAACTGCGTCACTACCCTCGTGGATAGTACTCAACGCAGGACAACAACGCCAACACCCAACAAGCCGCACTCACTCGTACGCCTCGCGGCGAAACAATTCCAATTCGAAGCTAACAAAGTGAATCGCAGCTCGACGGGGTGCAAGCCGCTAGTGTTCTCCCAGTTATGTTTCAATTGTTTTAGAAGTCTGTAAAGAGGGTGCGTATCGCCGCCGCATTTATCGCCATTAGTCCATACTCTAATCCCGAAACATGATATCTAACGGTTGCTTCAAACACTTACGCTAACGTATATTTAAATGTCAGCAACATATACAACCAGAGACTTATTGTGGCTCCATCTAGGGATAGGAAGCTGAATTAGCAAATCATAATCTATTGACAGTTTTTCTAGTCATAAGCAATAGTTTTAAGTAATTAATATGGTCCTCAGTACATAGACATAAGTGCGCCCATACCTTTACTTAGGTGCTGAAATACGCTGCGCCATCTTGCGATAGAAAGCTGAGCTAAACATGAACTATTGGCGCTACTTTACTTTCATTTACTGACTTTATGAATGAGATCGGAAAGGAGCAAACAAAAAGAAATAATATCTGCTGTATCTATATTAGCTATAACAAAATGCACTGCCACCTATCGACAAAAAGACGAATTAGCTACTAGCCCCTCCCTAATAACAACTAGTCCAAGTCATAATAATAATGATAAGTGATCATTGAAGTGATGAAAATGTGAAGTTGCAACTGAAATCTGTAAATATCCCAGAAAAGTGTAAAATTAGAAGGCGTCACGAATGAAAAGCCGCAGGAAGTACGAGTATTAAGTCTCGTCGTCGCTCTGCTCGGCGTGTTGCATAAACTTCTCATTCATCTTGCTCCGCTTCAATTAGTGCCGAGATTGGAAGCTTCTATAAATGTGTCTCTTGGCTCTGTAGGGCCTCGCGAGCAAGCGAACGAACGACGAGAATTAGAAAATGAGTTTAAGGCAATGATAGACGCGCAAGAGACCAGACAGACAGACAGACACCTAGATAGAGAGACGACTGCGACGTGAACGCTTCGGTGATTTCGCTTGATTAAGATATATCGAACATTAGGATATTAACGCGTTTCATTTGTTTCGCAAAGTAAATGCAAACAGCTGACATAATTTTTTTCAAGAGGAGGGTCACCTGCAACCCCTAGTATGCTGACTACTCAACATACATCACACACACAATGTTTGCATACGATGCGTGCGCATGTTGGCTCTCGGCGCGTGCAACATGCACCCGTCGCAAACAGATATAACCTCAAACAAGGCCATAATTCACACGACAACGGCACGCGCATGTTTGCCTTACCTCAAACAATACTTGTTTAGCTCTCGCTACCTCTAGCTGAATTATTAAGCAAACAATTAGGCATGAGTAGATACAACTAATTAAATTTTGCAAAATAAACATGATCGGCGCTCACGTGTTTCTCCTTTACGCCGGTGAATCGAGCGCTCCGAGATTTGAAAACCGAAGAGCGGGTATTCCCCTCTTGGGTGGGAGGAGTCGAATCCTCAGGGGCATAGTCACTAGGTCCGGGCATCTCGTCGTCGTGCGTGTTTGGCATCCTTTCCCCGCTTATCCCGAAAGGAACTGGAGAAGATGTCAATCCACAGGTTCTTTGTGGTAAACGCTTGACTTCGTAAGCACCAGGTCCCGGAGCTGTAAACATTTAGTTATGGTTTAAGGCAGATTCGGTAAGTTAACTAAGTCAGGTGAGTAAGTCAAGTTAAGTAAATTTAAGTGAGGTTTTGTCAGCTTAATTCAACTTTACTCAACTTAAGTCAGTATTAGTTCGCATTAGGTTAATAAGTTGACTTACTTATAAGTTTGGAAGGTTTATGACAGGGAAATCTAGGCATTTTGTAGACGAAAGAATTTTTGGCGCGAGAGACCCATTTTGTTTCTAAGGTGCTACCCAATTCGTATTCCCCTGGTGAAGGATTCTCATCCTCAGTGGCAGCAAAACGTTTTGATGAAACATTGAATGCCGAATTTGGATTAAATCGTGGTGGGTTTTGACGTGGCTGAGTGTTATAGGCTCCGGGACCAGGCAAATTCTGAAATTCCTCTCGTTTCAGTTTATCTTAAGTCATCATCTTAAGTTGTATTAATCGCATCATTAAATTAGTTCTGTACAGGAAGCACGCATTATTTAATTAAGTCGGATATTTTCGTTTAAGTTAATTTTCCTCGGTTCCACATCAAAACAAATTATAAAATGTCACATGTCAAGAATCACACATGGATACATTATATGCCTATAAAATGCTTACAACACATGTTAAGAAAACAGTTTTTAATAACCTCTTTGAAAGCTCGATTCTGCATTTCATCAGCAAAGCGCGGCAAATAACATAAAGCTCGTGCCATCTCACGAGTACAGTCAATGATTAATTCTCTCTCGGTGCGTTCACGTTGTCCTAGATGATAGCTTCCTGGACCTGGATTATCGTTAGGTATTACTATCGTCCGTCTAGGTGCGCTACTAGCACTCCATCGGCATCCGCCATACATTTCTTTGGACATATTCGGCTTCTAAAGTCAACACAAAAAATCTTCATCAAGTTAACATGTTCAAAATTGCAAAGATTGCATACATCCTGAACACAATAATAAGCAGGTCCTAGCGTGCTATCTCCCAAATCTGGCGGATTCTTAACGAGTTCCCCATCATCATTAACATGATACCCGTTCTCATCGAATTTGGAAGGAATCGAAGGACCTTTAGCCTGCCCATAAAACGGCACTTTGCAGACATATAGCCTCCGTGGACGCCGGGGTTCCTCCGAAGGATGACAAGTCACCATTCTTGGAACAACGTCCTCACTCCTGATTCCTAAAGTATCTCTGACAGCTCGATTGCGCATTGAGCTGCCACCTATTATCCTCATAGGATTCCTTGCATCGTAGATCGCTGTCGTCCAGAGTTTACTAGCGCCCATTGTCTTCCTCTCTGTGCTAGAGAGGAATGGCACGCCATTTGCTAGAAGTTTAAATCAATTGCGCATGACTATTAGCATGAGCACGTATTACCTCAATCAATCAATAAGAAACTGAATATTAAGGAAAGATTGTACTTCTATAGTCTTGGGCAGGAGTCACATGGTAATAGGTTGGTCCCACAAACTCAGATGTCTTGTTCAAAGGGGGCTTCCATCTTGGGGACAGATTATACGCCATTTTGTCTACTGGTAATCGCGGGGAAAATAGTAAAAGCTCATTGAATCAGACAAAAAAAATTGAAATGACAAATATATGACAGATACTTGAGAGGGATTGTCAGTTTTTGTTTGAAACAAAATTTTCTGATTGGCTCTGAGCTTGACCTTAACTTTAAGAATTTAAAATTTTTCAATGTGTGTTTTAGCCTGTTTAGTTTAATGTATCTGCTATTAGACCTAGACCAGAAATTGCTAATGTAATTGAATTAGACTCAGCTATTGTTTGAGTAATTGTTATTAATTAAGGAAGAATGACAAAGCAAATGTCCCTAGTTCTAATCCTACTCAAATTTAGATATATAAAGCTTGTTAAGTTAATGGCTCTTCTATTGTTGACAAATTCACTGTATCGAAATGTTGTTCCTACGAATTGTTCTTAGTTGTGTAGTGCTAATGGCAACTGTCAAAGGCAAAAATTTAGTGGCACACCGGTGTGACTATCAGCAAAACGAAGAAGTGCAAGAGTTTCAGAACCAGCGATTTTGCGGTGTAGAAGAAATGAATCAATTTTTACTTAAATTGGAAAGAAGAGTTAGATCATTAGAGCAACCAAGTATACCTCTCCATCAATAAAAAATCAACAACGCAAGAAAGTTTTTGTTTGTTTTTGATTACAGTTTGGATTATTTCGGATGATAATGAAAGATGGTTGCGATGTGTCGAAGGACCATGTAAATGTCGCCCAGAAACTAAAAGCCTGAACTGTTGGAATGCCCATCTTGCACGGTTACCTTCCCAACAGATAATTCCTAATGACATGCGCACAATGTAAGTAAAAGCTGAGTAATTGAAATTCTCTGTAAATGATTCATCCAGTAAATTTAATTTAACAAATTGCGTTGAATTTTTGATAAAATAGATAACATTCGTTTTAAGTGGTCCTTGAAACATTGTTTAAGTCATTCATGCGTATTATTTGCTTATCTATTTATCATAAGTAATCTATCTATCTATGATATTTTTACTTTGAATCCTAGCGACTTAGGAATCAATCGTCTAACGACCTTGAATAAGAAAGCCTTCCAGATTTTGTCCCACTTGGATGAGATAGACCTCTTCGACAATAACATAGATTTTCTCCCAGAGACCATCTTCGACAATTTGGATAACCTCCTCTATCTGTAATATCCTCCATTATTTCCATAACCGTTTTAGAAGATAACTTGCTAATGGTTTCAGGAAACTCCACAAGAACGAACTCCAAGAATTAGCCAACAACACCTTTCAGAAACTTCGAAACCTACGAAGCATAGATCTCTCTCACAATAACCTTCAAACTCTTCCTGAGACCCTCTTCTCAGGAAGTTTAAACCTTAACGTTATCCATCTCTCCGGAAACCAATTACAACATCTTCCAATGAAGGTCTTCTCAGATCTGAGATCTGTAGAAGACTTAGATCTTACTAGAAACCTTCTTCAAGACCTTGACCCTGGAGTTTTTCAAGATTTAGAAGCTTTGAAAGCGTTGAAATTAGCTGAAAATACAATTGCAGAACTCCGTTCTGAAATCTTCTCTAATCTCCATCATCTTGAAGTTCTAACTTTGAGAAAAAACAAACTCCGAGGATTACCGAAACGACTTTTGATAAACCAGCGCAAGCTCAGAATTTTGAATCTTGGTGGTAATCAGATATCCCAATTAAATGTCCAAGACTTTGCACAGTTGGAAAATCTTTTGGAGTTACACCTCGAACAAAACTTCATTGTCCACATCCCTGAAGATATTTTTCTTGGGGTTGGGTCCTTACAAAAACTATTGTTGTATTCAAATAATATTGAGGTACTTGAGGAAGGATCCTTAAAAGGTTTGAGAAACCTAACTTCCTTATTGTTAAATAATAATCTACTAAGGTCTTTGCATCCTGGAATTTTTGGACATACCCCACTTCTTCAGAAATTGTAAGGTTTGACAGGTTTGAATGACATGTTGTGATCTTCTGTGGTGCTTATGGTTTCAGGCACTTAGATAGCAACAAGTTCCAGTTTCTGCCTACAAAATTGTTTGAACCTTTACCTAATCTGAGGTCCATTAAATTGACCAAGAACCCATGGCATTGTGACTGTAATATCCTCTATCTCTCATTGTAAGTACAATTTTGAGGGAAAGGATTTGAATCGATTGCTGAAGAAGCGGTTTTGCATTTAAGATGGCTACATGAGAATATGAACACCATCTGGGATACCCAACCCAGTTGTCGTGGGCCTGGCAATCTTGGAGGGGCACAACTAGTGAACATGAACTTCAATACATTGTGTGATGGTCAATGGGCCAGTATGCTAAACCATGCTCCAAGAGTTTCTCTGAGAAACAATATTAACATATTTAATAACCATAATAATACTATTTCTGCACATGCTCCTTCCACAGAGCCAACTAATTTTAATTAAGACATTAGGTCATTAGGCGCATGCGCAGATTATTCATAATGACATTTGACATTTACTTTCAAAATTTACCAGTGCAAAAGGTTAGGACTTAACAATGGAAAACATCCCTAGTACAATGAAAAGGTGCATCTTTTGAATTATCCTTGAACTGAAGAAGAACTAATGTGTCAGAGTTTCAGTGATGCGAGTAAACTGCGCAGGATGAGTCCAGAAAAAGACGATTCGGGAACGGATTTTGCGAAAGCCAATGAGGCGATTAAGAATCAACGTCCTAGTTCTGACCACGCTCCCACACCTAAAAGCAACGACAAGAAATCTGCTACGAAGGACAAACCTGAGAAAAAATAATATAAAATTATAACTAATGTCAAATATTAGGTAATGTTTTATTGGAAATAAATGTCAAACGTCAAAAGATTTCAAGGTTATTTGACTTTAACAAATAGATAGTCAGTGTCATCGTAATGATCGAGGTCTTCATGCGATGATCAAAAGGTCAAAATGTTAAGTGCGCGTGGCCGATATAATGCCCCTCGTGTTGGCAATTAGTTTGCTCGCTCTGTTTGTTTTCTGGTATATTAATTACAGGTCAAGAATAATAACACTCATTCAGAATATATATATATTTATAAAGTTGAATAATAAAATTTGCAGAGATTTGAAAATTAATGAAGTACCACAAGCAAGGCCACGCCTACCACCTCGGATAGTAGTTCCGCCCAGAATTAAAATTGAACCAATGACAATTCCACCCTATCCGGTTCAACTACAACCATCACCCCAGCCACCCCGAATCAACAAACCCATCATCCAAGAAAAGGGAAATGTGGCGGAACAACATATGCCACGCCCTCCGCCTTCTCCAACACCGTATACACACATGTAAGCTAATTTTTATTAATACAAGCCAACTATTGCAAATAATTGGTGATTTTCTATACAGAAAATTCCAAGAATCATTAAAAGTCCATGATGACGAAGAGGACCATACACCTCCACCCAAAATGAAACGAATTAATACTGGCTATGTATTCAATCCACCACCAATCGATGAAGATGACGATGAGGATGAGGACGAGGACGAAGATGATAAAAATAATCAAGCGGAGGATACAAAGGAAGAGGTCAAAATTGATGAGTGGGAAGCAGATAGCTTATCGGAGAGTGACACCTCTCTACCTAGCCCTCCACAGGAAGTAGAAAAACATGTTGAAATGCCCTATCTCCCGCAATCGCCCCTTTTGCCGTATCCTCGGCCCCCATCAGTTCAGATAACAACCACTCGTCCACCATCAGTTCAAATAACTCCCACTCGTCCTCCATCAGTTCAGATAACATCCACTCGTCCCCCATCAGTTCAGATAACCCCCACTCGTCCTCCATCGGTTCAGATAACTCCCACTCGTCCACCTTCAGTGCAAGTGAATCAGGCCCTCCCACCTCCTCCTGCAGTGAGTCATACCAATGAAATTAACTCCAAAGAGATCTTTTCACGACTTTCTAATATGGAACCTTTCGAGAGTGCTCTTCCTGGACAGCATGCATTCGCGGGCAGTAATTCAGAAACTCGAGCTGTCAAATTCAATCAGCAAGTACGAAAAGGGTATTATGAGGATTCCGATGATGATGATGAGTTTCCACAACCATGAAATTATTATTGCGAGATGCTGATACTTAAACTATTGGTATTTCATCTTTTGATATAGATTCTATAAATACTGCCTGTAATCTATTGCATTTTATTAAATTCAATGTTATTGATTATCTAAAGAAGATTATTTTTTATTTGGCGGATGTCGCATGTGAGCGCTGTGCGTGCGATAAAATCATCGAAAAAATGATAAAAGCGCGTAAGTCGTGTTACGTGACTTCAGTTTTAGTATGTCTACCTAATCATAATGATACTGTGCGTATTTTTAATAATAGGAGTGCTAAAATATTCTGCGCACGCGCAAGGTAAACCCAATTTCACTTTACTTACATAAGCTCTTGTTTATTTCTTTATTCATCTACTAGAATGCAGCTTTGGTGACCTAGCAACCAACATTGAATTTGAAAGTAAACCCATTAACAATGTGATACATACTTATACCAATCTGAAAGGGATCGAAATTACTCAAATCTCCTCAGACTCTTATGTAACATTGATATTGGAAGAGAGTAAAACCGAAGCAAAGTTATCCCTAGTTGATATGGAGACGTACCATCAAAAAGAGCCTTCTGGCTCGAACGCAAATGTCCTAAACCCTGAGTTCACGATCAAATGTATCGCGCCCACAATGGACGTCCCCTCCGAACAAAATATCGTAATTATTTGAATTGCGCTTGCCTTAAGTAGAACTCACTTAACTTAAGATATGTTTTATCTAGGTACTGGATATAACCTTGAACCAAGATAATGTTTATCCTCCAAGATTCATTGATGAAGATGGTGAGATCATATCAACGGTCGATATTGTTATCCCTATGCCATTCCCCAATATACCATTAAATCTGTTTCAACGTATACGAGTCGAGGACATTGATATATATAACCTTGGCATTGACGTAACTATGGATGGAGAAACATATTTAGAGATTGGTACCACTGTGAGTGAGCCTATTAACCTCCAGAAAATTTTTGACGTCGAGATGACACCACTAGTGCAAATAAACAAAGAGACCACTTTCACTTTAAGAGCAACTGTAAGTATTTCCTCCTCGTCAATCAAAACTGCTTATATTTACCGAAACTGTTGTAGGATAAACCTCTAAGTGGGTTAGAACCAAAAACAGCGACCCTAGAAGTAATTATAAAGAGAGACTCAAAATCTAGCGTCATTGAATTTGAGGATTATTACTACTCAGGGACTTTCAACACAGAAACTAAAGAGGTGATCTTATCAAAAGATATCCTTATCAGTTCTACAACAGTCCAATTTACTATCGATAGCGCTTATTTTGATTGTTTCCATGCAAACAATGAAAACGGCAAAGTAGTTGTAGTCACCGATTCATGTAATGACGAATACAAAGACCCCTACATTCAAATGAAAATCAAAGCAATGTCACCAGATTGCCTTGAAATCACCTCTGCAGTTTTAACACTTGACATTATCACGAAATCATTTGAACATGACTCTTATCTAAGTCAATACCAAAATGGTGATAGGAAACCTATCTTTACCGATATCAGATTACAAAATGCCAATAAGGACAAAGTCATGTTACGACTGGAACCAGAAATCACTGAATTCACCTGTGACTTTGATGATTCCTCTAAAACAACTATCGAATGCTCAATGACAGGAATATTTTCCGATTATCTGAAGACATTCAAGCTCATTGCATTTAACCAAGATAAAGATAAAAATGAAATATCCACAGAACTGGTCATTGACGTATCATCCACATTCAAATTCACAGAAGTTGTATATGAAGGAGTATACGATTATGAAAGTCATCGCATTAGTGAACACCCTAATATAAAAATCGAAGGAGCTCCAACTACGGTCAAAATAAAAGTTGATAACAAAATTTTTGCTGCATCGCCCCAACCTGATGGTTCTGTCAAGCTAAATTTAATTGATTCGACTCAAATTGGAGATAAAGAAGTAATTGCCATGACACTTACAGCCACTTCAGAAAACTTCAAAGCAGTAGCGGGAGTTTCCCTAGATATATACCGTAGCCCCATCAAACCAATTACTTTCACAAAGAGTATATATCATGGTGTTTATAATAATGATAAAAAAACGATTGAAACTGATCCCGGTGTTAAAATCAGTAGTAAAACCAATAATGTCAATATGAAGATAGATGAGAAGTATAAAGATATGTTCAAACCTAATGCAATGGCAGACGGAACAGTTGTACTAAAAATCTTGAACCCAAGCTTTGACGATGATGAAAAAGTTATTACAATAACATTGACTGCATCTGATAGTAAATCAGAAGGAACAACCACTGTCGCTTTGGAGATATTCCGAGAAGAAATTCCTGATATCACCTTCACCAAAATGATTTACCAAGGAGTCTTCAATAGCGACGAAAATCTAATCACGGAAGCACCTGAAATCAAAATCAACGATGCCACCCCTGACATTGTTCTGGAACTGGACGATGAACACAAGACCATGTTTGACCCAAAGCTTAAAGCCGATGGTACAGTGACTTTGAATGTGCTTACCGTTATCCCACCTACAGACAGCACTATTATCACCATAGTTCTCACAGCCACTTCGCCAACCGGCAAAGGGGCAACAACTATAGCTATAGACGTTGTTCAAAACGTCATCCCAACGCCAGGAGAAATTAAATTCACCAACATGATTTACCAAGGAGTCTTCAACAGCGA
>JARJDU010045558.1:0-13413 GCA_030264695.1 Lissagria laeviuscula
ATATGATTTAACAGATTAGAGTAATAAATGTGTCCGATTTTTAAATTTTCGAATTTTGGAATTTCAAGGTACTTTGATTTTCATTTGTGCATAACTTCTATGTTTTAGGGAGGAATTTGTAAAGTTATATATATATTCTGAAAACTAATGTATCACTCGATCAAACCCTTAAATTCTTTTTTGCCGTTATCTCCGAACTTAAGGGTTAAATGCGAATAACTGAGGTATTTACATATTCGGAAAATAGTAGTTTCTTTACATTTTGATTATTTTCACCGCCGCCAATATAAATAACACCAAATGTTTTTACATACTTTGAAAGCTCTTTAAATGATGTATCAACAATAAAACATTTCGCACCTCTTCAACCCTCAATTGTACGTAGAAAGCGGATAAGTTGTCCAAATTATCAAATTTTTTTGGCATTTATTGGATTAGATTTATTTTCTGAGAAATTATAGAGCAACATGTCTTCTACCAATAGCAACAATAGTTGTTGCAAAATTAATACAAATACATTTATAATTAATAAAATATTGTAGAATTGCATTTACATAAAGTGTGCAATTTACTTTTCTTTGCATTAGAATGGCATCGCAGATATAAAACAAAACACTCCCGATTTGAACATTTACATGATAGTTAAACAATTACTTAATTAACTTAAATTGAACTAACAATTGAAAACCTTAATCATTATTATAATTCGAAATAATATTCGCAACAATAAAAGCAGCATATTAAACTAAATATCAATAAAATGTTCTATAATGTATCATTTAATGTCCCACCCAAAGTATAATAATATGACAACGTGTTGCACGATTATTATGCCATAAAGATGATGTATGTTTCAACACGCAACATACATGAATGACAACTTACTGCTTGCTAGCTGCTTGCAAAGCAAAGCTATATGGGTTTGTTCGGGTCGGTTCAGTTCATCGCTAGTAGTGGTGGGTCTTATTGAAACCATAAACTACAAGCATATACATAAATTCAGAATTCATATGCCATGCGATCATCGCTCTCATAATCGGGCAGTGACAAATAATGCGCTCATATGCCATGCCGCAATAACATTTACAACCTTGTTCAATAAGCCAAATATCCGTTCGCGTCGACGCTCTGTCCTGCTTCACTTTTCATCAGCTCAAATAGCTCAGCTCCGATCTACTTAGTTAGTTAGTTACTTTACTCGTCGTTGTTGCTGCCACTTCTTCATACAAACACGATTACCCATTGTTTCTCGCTAGCTAACTTGTTATTGTCGAATTAATCGGCTTCGGCAGGCGAATCATTGGTTTGGATTCTCAGAAGATACGACTGCCGCATTAGAATACTAATTTATATCGTCGCCGGTGATATCGGACATCATCTCAACATCTCTTCTATGGCATTAGGATTTACTTCGGTTGCTGCTTATTCAGATTCTCTTTGGTTTTCCAGCGGATTATCGCTCGGATCTTTGTTTTTGTGTGGAGCTGGGCGAGCTCTGGTATATCTTCGAGCGACATCATTACCAAGTAATTTATTACACACGAATCGGCTAATAAATATACTAAATTCGTTGGTTTGACAATGAACCAACTCAGTTTTATTTCATTTTAACATTGGTTAGCGATTATTAGCGCAGGCGCTCTTATGACATTACAATTTCAATGTTTATGTAAGAATGGAGAGAGAGAGAGACATAAATTGTAATAAATAGTTTAGTTAATTTCGATACAATGAATGGTTTTCTAGATTGGATCCGGCGATACCTACATGATAGCATATACCAGGTGATCCCAAAAAAATAAAATTTAGAGCTCTAGTTATAAGCTGCAGTTGAAAAAATTCTGGATACACCGAGTCGCCCTCGTTTCAGTCTATAATTTATTAAACCATTCTTATTCCGGCGTAACATATTACTAATGATATATGTGATTACAGGCAAGGTGGAGCCCAGTGCCCACACCTCTTCATTCAACATGGGCTACCTCGTGTCTCCTTACGGCTACGCCAACGGAACGGGCCCCATCCCCGTGTCAATGGTAAGTCTTTTAAATTTAACTCTCTACAAGTTCATCGCACAATCCAAGTTTCTATATAAGATTAATTATGACTCGGTTAATTCCTTGCCTTTTTGCCTTATACATCTCGCATTGCATTTTGTCACATCGTCCCATGTGCTGTGAATAAACGACGAGAAGAGCACCTGCAAGAATTCGCATTTCTAGCCCATTTCGGTACTGAGATGATATTCGCGTATTTTTACCTCTTTCATATCTTCCATACTGGTTGGTGCTCGTAATCATTATCCGTGCGAGTTGTGCAGAGTCATGCATCTCGCAAATCTCGTGTTTCCGAGGCGCGAGATTCGCGGCGCGGCTTATTAGCCCGACGACCACTCGGCGCGCGCGCATTGTCGATGGAAAAGCTGCACTCTGGCCCACTTGAGCAAACCTTAGTTAGCTTTATGCACGTACGGCACAACATTATATACTGATATAGGTACGTACGTGAAGCTATCGCTCATGCGGCATGCCTCTTGTTGGATAATATATATCGTGAAATTCTCTGTGTGGGTAAAATCCCCGCAGGACTTAGGAAGGCATGTGCTTTAGACCTCTTCTATTCCTCGCTCAACCGCGAGCCCACTTGTAATCTACATGCGGCACAATGTAACCCTAGTTGATATCATTCTATATACAGGGTGTTGCACAGTACACTATAAAACGAATTCATTGTACGCCAAATTAGAATTTAAGTACATTCCCAGACAAAATTATATCTTTTTTGTGCGGTCATTATAATCGAATGAATCTTCGAAAATGCGAATGTCATTCCTCTGACAGCATGATGCGTCGTATATTGTTTCTTATGCTGTCTGTCTTTTTATATATCGAATCGTCGGACGGATATACAAGATGTAAGCCAGGGTTAGCTTGGTAGGCTTATTGCGCGCGCCGCTGCTCTCACCTTTTCCCCATTACGTCCACCAACGCTTCGCGCGAGATAAAGATGCACCTACCACGACCGCATTCCAAAGGTCAATGTCCAAGAAATTGACTTGCCTAAATCAGGTGCTGAATTCATTTCGGAACCCTAACATCAGAATTAATTTAGTTCGGATTAACCGAATGCTGTTCTACGTGCGAATTGCGTAGTAGTAGTAGTAGCTAACAGTAATTGATAACAAATCATTCGCGGGTGATAAATGAACGAGTTAAAGCTTACTACATCTCATCAACCAACAATGTAGTGAGTAAGGAAACCAATTCATGATAAGTTATGTCGGTCTATGTTTCGAGCTGCGGGTTGGTGAAGTCCTACATACATGATGGCAACCGCGCTAACTGGCAAGACGACGAGACGCAGCACGGAGATTGTGTTCCTCTGTTGGTAGACGCGTGTGTTATGTACAAAGCCGGCGAAAACTTACAGGAAGCGAATCCCACCACAAAATTAATATTTCTAATTAATTTCTGCTCATGCTGGCTATCAATCGCCTACACCTACACCCCTGATTGAACTCATTGATCATTTCAGACTCTTAGAAAAGAGATTCCTAGCGAATTTCAGCGCGCTTTTTCAAAATTCACACAATGCGTAGGCATTTCTCGTATGCATTCTTATCCAAACGGAAGCGGCGACGTGCCCGAGAGCAAGAGAGATGCAATTGGATGTGTATTACTACACGTCCCATTCTATCTCACTCTTTCTTCCTCTGTATACATGCATATGCACGTAGATGAAGCATGCATACGGAATAACGTGGCGCAGCATACGAACTGTGCACATTTGGGCATAATGCGCTTACAACGGGTTGCATATAGTGTGGTTCATTATATAGGGTTACCATTTATTTCCCAAGAAGGTATAACCAATTCTGAGGTCTGCCTGATACAGGAAACTGTCTTCGTTTGGTAACCCTAGACGTAAGAATCCTCGACGTCTGGTTAGGACGAGGCGACGCTGCTTGAGAACTAATAAACAAGCGAGAGGAAGAGAACAAAACATGGGCTAAAACAAAGAGTGGCTGCGATGGTGTGGTGTGGCACCAGTGTACCAGCACCAAGAAAACTGGTTGTGTAAATTAATTTCGGGGCGCGAGGAAGGACAGGACACGACTCTTTTTCTCATTTACTTGGATATATACATAGTATGAACAGCCTAAATCCGTTCGTTATACCTGTGAAAATTATAATCATTTAGGAGAGTGACTTTGGTCAAGCAATCATAATGGTCAGATATGGAATTATTTAGTTCTCTTCTTTCTCTTCCTATTTTCTAAAATCAATAACAAAAATTCATGAAGGCTGACAACTCGTAATTATCAATTTCCAAATATTTGGACGTTTTCACACTCTCGTTAGTACTACTCATCAGAAGCGTTAGCGTCAGGCTAAGCTCCTGCTTAGTATGCAAGAACGAGGTACTAAAAAGAACAAGAAAAAATTAATCGCGCAGCCCATAGCCACAAGTCGACACAATGAGCAAGCGCTCAAGGCGATGGAAATGCCATTTCTTCGCGGCTCATACCAGTCACGCTTTAACCAAATCAAATATGTCAAGTTAAGCTTGGACCAATACTACTATAAACTTGAATATGTGTGCATATATATGTAAGAATTTTGTGCAGTGTAGTATGCAGTCAGAAAAATGTTATTGTTGATTGTAGGTTTCATGTGTATGCAACATGCACGCATGTGCTGTTTTTGATTGGGCTTTGTATGCTTGCGCATGTTCAAATTAAGTCTGGTAACTGGTTAAGTTCTGGTGAATTATTAACGAAAATTTAAAATGTATAAAAAAAGCATATGCGGCGATGACTTAAGTCGTTAGTTTGTATAAATAATAGCCTCTGGAGATCTGTCAGTTTCACTCTTCCAACCAGCAGTGGTAACTAATGTCACAGGTGTCAACTCTAATCATCACCACGGCTACTTAATTTAATTTGAAATCTAGCATTGTTTGTTATTCTTATAAATGACGAATGCAAAATCAATCAGACTTTGTAAATGAAACTAAACTCGGGAAGCGTCATGACGCGCAGGTACATATAGTTAGCAGTAGTTCTTGATACTATACGTCTCTGCCTGATTCGCATAACAACGGTATAACAATCACGATTTGTATTATCCCCGCGCGCTGCTGATTCCACGAGTTAAGTTCACGGTCAGCTTCGAACCGAACTTTCGATCGTCAGAATCACCCGATTGGTTTCGAACTCTCACAAAGCTCTCTTCTGACTCTTCTCACCATTATTCGGCATGGTTATATGCGCTCGCAGCCAACACCAAACGATCATAGGGGAACAGCAAGCAGATTATAATGCTGACTGTGCTGGCTGCATGAACGAAGAACGCAATTCGAATAGAATATTGAATCGCAGCCTAACTCGACGTGGTCGTACTTCTGGAGCTATTGCTGTTGCTGCTGATGATGATGGATGTGAGCGCTCTACAAACTGCCCAGCAGAGATCCCGAGTCCCGCGGACTACAACTGTATATACAATGCCACGGCGCGTTCCGTCAAGATTATAAAACTCGCAGCATTCGATATATGGGAAACTCGAAAAGGACTGGTTTCTAAGATTAATTTGGTTCAATGACACCCGCGCAACATACACATCAGACCGCGGCCGGGTAGACGCTGCTACACACGCGGATACGCAAATACGCATGCGCGAAGTCAAGGAGTAACCTTATAGAAACGCATAAAATAACAATATATGCTAAGTAAGCCAAGTCAGACATCGAGCTTACTTACTTATTGTGTCCGTTTATATTTAAACGTAATGCAGGAAACGCGAGTTTAATGTGGCTTAACTTTATCTACGCGTTCTTAGCTTCTTTCGGCTGGTTACTGGACGTTTTCATACAGTAGGAATGGTGTGTTGATTTTTCAATGTGTTGTGTCCTTGCACTGTCAGGTGTGTATAGAATATGTTGATATGCAGTTCAAACGAGCAGCTCGTTTACACAATCGTTACATCTTACATTAACGCAAATGTTTGAATTTCGGATCAGTTTGGATTAGGAGGTGTTGGACTAAAGGCCAAGACTCGCGTGTTCTGCACGTGTCGAAAATTTGTACTTTGGCGCGTCGAGGTGTTTGGGAAACATCCGGTCGATTATTGAATGCCATTAGCATATGCTGTGCCACAACACCACAGACCGTGTTTACAAATTACTAATTATTTATATTTGTTTTGGGGTTTCTTCGACGGCTGACAGGCTTAAATTCTCTATAAAAAAAATGTTTTCTTTCATTCACTTTTATTTTCTGTTCGAACTACTTACTTATTTGGTAAGTGGAGGTATGAAAATCTACAAATTCGAACCTTAAAACTAGATTTCATATTTTCGGTTTTTTTCGGTTTAAATTCATGCTTTTGTTTAATTTGGCAGGGTGTTTCCAACATCGTACGTACGTCCTACACACAGCTAGTAGTAAATCCATCTGTTTCTATTTATACGCACCGAAAACGTACGTAGCGTGTCTCCCGAATTTCCACCACGCATTCGTAAACGATCATTAAACGCTCCGTCGTAAACGTGGAAAGCCGGGAACTGAACATGGGGAATAAACATATACGCCTCGCACCCGCTATATTGCTTATATGTATAACGAGCGGAAAACGAAAGTCCAAACGTCACACATCGTGCTGCATGTTGTGACAACCAAAACCCCGCTCGCCAAACCATCTTTCGAAACGAGAATCTAAACGAAACGCATTTGAACTAAACTTACTAGTTCTCTAGATCTTTGTCGTCCTATCAAATGTACCTACAGCATGCAACAAGCATTGCGATGTATATCACAGCGTGACATTCCAATTATACAATAATCTGTCTTGCACGAGAAATTAAACAGCAATTAGGAATGAAAGACGCCGCGAGGGCGTCGACGCAAATAGATATCCGTGCAGTCCACGCGCTGCTTCGCCACGCTCCCGCTCTATAAATATACTACTCGCTAGCATATAAAGAAAACAAAACCAAATACCCGAAACACCGAAATACCCATCATATGTATGCCTTTCTTCCTCACCTCTGATGATTTGAAATCATTTATAGCAATGCAGGAGATCAGAAGATGTTGTAGTTGATAATTTGTCCAGTCATTCAATTAGTTTTTTGGGTGGCGTTAAAGTTCCCATAAAAATTGAATAGGATCGTGATTGCGGTTAATTTTCTGCTCATTTAGGAATTCCGGGTAATTTGGTTGATAGGTGTGTGGATAGATCCGAGCGTAAAATGTTGTGACATCATTTTTCCAGTGATTCTTGTTTTTTTTTTTTGGGTTTGTTGTTTCCTTTCTGTAAACTGATCTGAGGTGGGATAGCGTGCCATTGCCGAATTATCGATGTGCTCATCCAAAACAAACTCATTGAGTTGTCTAGGTAGGTAGGAAGCAGTTTATTGGATTCTTACGAGAAGGTAAAATGCATGGCGACCGCATTTCTATTATAACTAGTTCGACACGAAATTATCATGCCTCGTAAAGCAGATAAGTGTAATACATAATAAGCAGAAGGCAAAAGCAGGTAGACCAAAAACGAAGTTCTGATGTTGTTTGACTTGAAAAATTCGTAGGGCGTTTTTGGTATACAGGTCCAAGAAGGTGGAAACCACTCGTCAACGCATCCAACATCAAATTGTAAATTGCTGCACTTGTCATTCTCTCTTCTTCTTAGTATCTCATCTCACCTTGATCATCTGTAATGATTTTATCTTTCTATTCTTAACTCTGCTTGCTACGTTATTTGGCTTATTGTCTGACCATCAATTTCCCCATTTCCACAGGTCATGGTGGTGTCTGTCATGCACTAATCTCTCTTGTGTTAACTTCGTTCTGCATAATTTTCCATTTTTGTCGGCGCCCGTGCTCTTAAGTGGTTTGTGGTTGAGATCAATTTTCATGATAAGTTGCTTGCCTTACTCATTACAGTGAGTTGTTTGCTTTCCTGGTTATTTGACCACTCGAAAATGTTGAATGCTAATTAAAATTTTAATGCTCGCCACAAAAACCAGAGAAGGAGCTTGAGGGAAATGAGGAAATAAGACAGACCACAACAAACAAACAAAAAAATTAAGGAATATGCAAACGATTTTAACTTTTTCTGACCGATATGACGTCGCTCGTCTGCGGCACCTCAAATTAATTACCCGTGAAAGACAGAGCCTGCACTGAACATAACCCAAGAATTCAATTAAGAATAAAGCACGACGGGAACATCATTTGAGACACCTGCCCTTTCCAATACATCCTCACACAAATACACATCGACCTCTTAAATTCTTTCTCCAAATTTATGTCTTCAATATATTTATCAAATTAAGTCATGTAATAACAACCTCTTCACACCCGGTTCCAATTAAGAACATCACATTACACACTCGATTCGTTTATCTATCTATCTCACATTGTTTCCTTTACATTCCTCATAATTCGATTCTCAATCATGACTAGCAGCTGTGAGCTGCGATTCGCGCGTTCCGTACTCAACGATTTTCCGATTCTCAAGGAATCTCATTAAGTTTCCAATCACGTCGCACGGATTTGTCTCGATTGCAAATCGCAGACGTTCGGCCATTGTATAGTGAGCGCGCGCGGAAGCAGCACGTCCGCGACGCTGTGAAATCGCCAAATCTCCCAATGTCTAGTTAGTCTACTGAAGGACAGAAATACATGGACCACCATCAGGCCTTCTAGAATCTGATCTAGAGCAAGATGGATAGATCCAATCTGTCCGAGCAGAATAGTGTAGAGGGTTCGTCGATAACCAACCGTTAGGCAGGACTCACAAGGGTGCTGCTTGCGGACTTCCGGTCAAACACTCCCTTTAACTTGCTGTTGCTCTTCGGGAAATCAATCGCGACGCATTAGAGGCAAATAAATGACTCTCAGCGCAGACAAGTTACAGGTTATTTGCTCTTTTTATAAGACGGGTAAATAAATAGGAAGGAAACAAACTGCAAAGTTGGGAAATCGTTTTCGGGAATCTTAAAAAAACAAAATTAAATCAGGTTTATATTAATAATTAATATGAGAGTATTTTGTTTGTAACGAACTACGAGGTTTATTTTATGTGCGAGTTTTAGTATCCCTCTTGCAACTATTAGATACGCTTCGTTTTCGTCGTTTATGTCTGGCCTACCCCAATTTCATCGCTCAATGTCCAGCTTTGCGGTCAGCTTTGGCTTCATTTATTATTAATCTTTCATAGACATGATTGCGGTCAGACCAATTTTTCTAATGTTGGCTAGCTAGGATAGGGCTCGTATCACGTGCTGTTCATGTCACAGTGAAAATCAACAAAAATTGCCCCTCTCCACGACCTATGACAATTTATGATAATTCGTGTAAGTATATTTGAACTATTTATTATTGATGATTTTCATGGAGTAGACAGCAGAAAATTTATATCTAGCTAAGTCTTAGCTCAATTTTCTTTCTTATTTCTATAACTGAAGTTAATTAAAGAACAAATAAAACTAAAGGATTTATTCGTACTTTATAATCAATAAGCCGGATTTATTTAAATACCGTATCAGTAAAAGTACTTATCAATAATATAATAAATTTGCAGTACATCGGTAGTTTATATTCCGTCATATGTCAGTTGTTCTGGCGCAAAGTTTACAAGTTGTAGGCTAAGAAGAGCCAGTAGCGTTTCGCGTAAGACAAACATGCGTTCAACAGGGAACTAGACAAACAACAAGTTTTTTGTTGTGCAAAAACCTTATGTGTCGCGATTCTTCGGCTCACTTCGTCTGACTTCTCATTCGCGGTCGTATCTTTTTTCTTCATTTTCTTTTCTATCTATATATCAAAGTTTTTTTCTTCTATTTATTTATACGCAAGTTTAGACATATATTTGTCTTTCTTCTATATGTAGGAAGGTAGAATTGCACGCGTGTAGAAGTCACAAACTCTTTGTGTATATGTGACCACATATTTTAGCTGATTCCTTGCATTTCAAACACATAGCATCGCGTTCTAGACGTTCTGGGAATCGCACGAACGGAACAACACATTCATTGTCGATGCTAACCGATAGGTATTTAGAATATTAATTAAATCCAAATTCACTATAATCTCAATCTAACTGTTATTCAATGCTAAGTATGTTTAAATGCAATCAACGATCACAATTTGTGCGGTATTGATGGCGCTTTATTGGAATAACCAAAATAGTTCTAGTTTATTGCAACATATTGGCAAATTAGTTTTATATGGCCGGTGATACTGATACTGGTGGTTCATGAATTGACGTTTTTATGTATCTTCGGCATGCGTGTGTGGTTTTCGCGCCTCTGCACAACAGCCTCGAGTTGTTTTTAACGCGCAGCGGCGCGCATCTCATCAACGAAGAAGAAAATCTGCGAGTACGGTCGCTGCGGATCCGTCTGTCTCTCATTCGCGCGCGCATCGTAAATATTCATTTTATTGCAACCCTAGGCCTTCTACGTTTTATTGACGTTTTAAAGAATCATTTTACATACTTTCCGCAGCTTGAAGAGCTGAGCTGCGCAGCGGTCCTTTTTTGGGTGCAAGGAATGTAGGCATGTCCTACAATCTTTTAGTCCTACAAAAGTTCATCTTAGGATTTTAATTTCAAAACTGCACAACATGATCAACAAAAATACTAATATTATTAAAGATGCAGCATATTAGTTAAAAAAAAAAATTGGGAAAGTGGCAAGTTAGTGCATTATTTATTCAAGACCCTGGATAACGGGCCCCGAATATTAATTTATGTCCCGCCATAAAATACAACAAGCAAACCACATAAACGTGTAAAAACAGCTATAATCATGGGCAGCAAACAACCGTAGGATAAATAATCGAAGAGGCCGTGCGTTGGTTCGTACCTTCGGTCGAATATACGCGCGCTCGCGATGCTAGAGATGAAGATGAAGAAGAAGAAGCTGATGCTGAAGCTAAAGAAAACCGGTCTTCGGGAGTTTGGACGTTCGCAGGCATAAGCAGCCCGCGACCGGACGGGACGGCGCGCGGTGTACTTATACGCCGCGATATGCGCACGTTTCGTGTATAATATTCTCTCGAGCTAACCACCTCGCGTCTCTTTTGATCGCCTCGACTGGCAGGCTTGTTCGTAGTCTGCATCGCCTGCATCTTTCCTCTCTACGTGCTGGTTCATTTGGTTACGTTGCTGGACTTTTCTCACTTTAAAGTAGAAGTGCCTTTTCACTATGATGCCTCCTGCTTTAAAAAGAGGAGATTTCGGGGCCCGAATGGATCGTGAGCAGAGCGAAGAAACGTAATGCGCACGAGCAGTAACAACCTCGAGACAGTACAATTGAACCTCGTTTATAATTTTCTACCTTAAGGGCGTTCTACACGCTCTCTCGCCTCCTCTTCGCTCGAACGTTGATTCTCTCTGTAGGTCAGACCATATAATTTACACCAAAACGGCCACAAGTGAATAGATAACAATATCTGGAGTGTGGTCTAAGCACTCGAGACATGCTAAGTACTCATAAATGCAATGCCAACAACGACCTAACCACAAATGATGAATATACATAAAACACAAACGTTGATTCTTTTAAGGTTTATTGTTCTCTCTGTAAACGCGCACATTCTTATTCTTACGTGGTGTAAGGTATGCCTCATATAATAACCATATATACCTGCGTGGTTGGTTATTATTCAAAAATCATAGCGTAAAATGAGCTTGGACCAACCCTAATGTGATTAAGAAACTAAACACTCACAAAACCAACACAACAAGAACAGCAAGAAGTGATAGCTGAACAATAATGAGGGCTCGTTAAAGGCTTTTTAGGGAGGGGTTGAAGGGGCAAGCAACAGGAGAAAAGACAGAGAAAATAAAAGACTTGTACAGCCAGCAATGAAATGAGAAAAAAAAATTTAAAACAAACAACGAAACGAGCCACGAGAAAAGGCGACGACGCCAAAAATCGTTTTCTACCTGGCTTTGTGGTCGAGTACTCAAAATAATAACAAAAAACGTGATGCAGCAACACGACGCTACTAAGCTGTTTCCAGCCACATTCCGCCAAATGTATTCCAATAATATCCAATTACCATTTACCCCCAACATGTAATTCTCACGATAACAAAAATAATTATTCTTCAGACACCAAAGTTAAGCATAATTTTTCTTAATTAATAATTAGTCGAATCCTAAATAATCCATTGCATATCGCAGTTAGTAGTGAAAATCCATGTTTGAAACAATATTGGATAATATTCTTCACTTCGTTAAAATCGATGGTCATATCAACGCGAGGCTGCGCAACCCATAACTAGCCACCATCAAACAGTCAATTATATAAGCCTGTCTGCATAGTCAAATCAAATTATCGTTTTAATGACGCGCATCTAAAACGCATCTACGCGCCGCAGCATTTTTCGAGCCGCTGCGTCATTTAGATTCGAGATTATACCTCCAACCTGTTTAATGGTATTGATAATAGGTCTGGCGTCTTGTAATTGTGGCGATAATCATGTATGTATATGCGTAATTGTTTGCTTTTGCTTTTGAATGAATGGAATATGTGCGAGATGCTAACTTGACGCCAATAAAGTAATAAATTTGATAATAATAAAGTGGATGATAATTAGATATTTGTTAAGCGTTGCGTTACTTTGCCAATTTTATGGTTAGCATGTCAATAGTTATAGGGTACATTATACTGTTTTTTTTTTAATGTACCTGTCTTTTTTTGGGGATAAAATTGAAAACTTTGGTCAAGGATGTTTAGTTATTTTAGTTATAACTAAAAAAACCTGCAAAAATTGGATGTTTTTACAAATTTAGGGGCGAAATATTATAGACAGGAAAATATTTCAGATATTGCTGTAAAGAGCGCATCAATACACATATTTTGGTACATGAACAGTTTCCCTATGACTTTAGCTTAGAAGTTATATTTTTGATCTAATTTTCGAAAAATTGCAAGTTTTCATTGGCCATATCGCACAATGTAGAGGCATTTTTTTCTCAAATCAAATTAAGCAGGAAGAGTTATACATATTTGGATAGAGCTTCGAAAGACAATTTTTTTGGCATATACCACTTGGTACTTTGGTCAAGGATGTTTAGAGTTATTGCCAAAAAACAAACAAAAAAACTTCAAAAAAAGGGAGATTTGTACAATTTTGGAGGTACTTTCTCCATTAGGTGCGCCAAGCTTCCCAAAATTTGAAGGACTCCGTACAGACCTATCATCTATAAAAAAAACCTTCACTGACCTTCACTGGACAAACTGATTTTACATCACTGCAACGCTTCTCTTGCAATTGTATTTACTCTCTTTCATGTTTCTCTATTATTTTTTCCATGTCCGCATTTAATATTCCCGACAAGCCAAGGAGATCTATCTTGATGATAGACGCATTTGTTTTCCTTACCCAACTGCACCATA
>JARJDU010045569.1:0-13183 GCA_030264695.1 Lissagria laeviuscula
GGCGTTGGAGGCATCGTCAAAAAACTTTGAGGTGTCAATTAAGGAATCGATAATACTATACATGAATATACAAAATGCGTTTTATAACACACGCGACATTGGTAATGTTTGTCTAAAGAGAAGAGGAGGGGAGTGATTAATTAGATAATTGCCGTTGACTACCATTATCATCACAGTTGCAGTAGATTTAGATTCTGCACATGTTTCAGCAAAATAACTGAATTTGAAGGATGAGTTAGTTCGTAATTTGCAGAAAAAAATCCATCAGGTGCCTATTTTGCAGATTTAACTATTATATTAATTTGATTGCTTTGATCACCGACAATTAAAAATCTAATTAATTATGAAAACTTTCACATGACGAGCGCTTCTTGTTCTTACCGCTGGTTATGGCTATAATTCTTAGAAAATTTACAAAGCGGAAGATTGATGAGAAAAGTGGATCATCGCAAGAAAGTTTGAGCATGTAACTCACTACCTCTAACATACATTATACGCTTAGAGAATAACCGAATTAACACAATAATTACCACCGTAATAAATTCCTAAAATTTCTTTACTATGTCACAGTGAATTTTAGCAACCCCCCTCCCAACCCATAATCATGTCAATTGAAGAGAAGAGTGATTAAAACAGTCCCAAATCGCGCGTGCACAGAGGTCCCTCGCCCAAAGTGAAAATCAATAGCGCATGCACTTGCAGGAGCGGCATTTGCAGTGCATCGCCGCGCTCCAAAACTGGGTCAGGAAAATGGGTCGCGTCGCTCCGCTTTCCATCTAACCTTAACCATAGAAATTGCATCGAAATTTTAGATATGGCATCAACATTCACTCTCAATGCCCAAACTAAGCAACGAAATAAACGCCGTAACTATGAATGTGATGAGTGTGAAGGTGGGAGGGCAAAACGATAGACTTATGTCATAGCGGCAATTCCTGTAGTTTTGTGTTACATCATCATCGCAAGCGCGAGACTTTGTACAAATTGACTGGCGGCGGCTGTGACGTCGTTGAAATGGCATGATGCAACAAGATATTAGAGCGAAAGAGTGAGTGGTGGTGGTGCCATAGAGAAGGCAAGGCATGGCAAGGCCCCGTTAGATTCTCACACTCGTAGCATTGCAGCAACGGCATGCACATGCATATAACATTCAGTTTTCTAGAACACGAGAGATGCAGCGCTTACGAACAACAAATTGTTTGCAGAAAATGCCAGAGAAGGCTGCGGAATATTTGCAGCGCTTTTCAAGGACGTCGCGCGGTGCGCTTCGATATGAAAACGTTCATAGAGCGGATTGACAGCAATGCGAATGAATGCCAAACGCAACGCACATAACTACGATGAGGAAAACATCCTCCTCAAGTACACCGGAAGTTGTAGATATGTACTATTTACTACTCACATAGAGCCCTGATAAATACACAAATTAATCGGCATTTGTATTAAAGAAAATGGGCGAGAGAAGGAGAATAAAAATAAAACTTGTTGCCGGGTCATTATTCTGATGGGACCACCTTAGTCGCAAGCAAGCTTTATTGATGACTAAGTGAAATTCGAGGGGAATAACCCGCCAAACTCTCCCAGACAAACCGCGGTACGACTTAATTATTCCGTCCCACCGCCAACAAAACCTAAAGAGCAATAACAACTTTAAACAATGTGGTCGTTGTTCTTCTTTCTTTCTTTTGCCTGATGAGCGGCGTGCTTACGGAAAGAAAACAAATGAAAGTTATTAATTAATCTAGCACCTAAATATTAATCAAATGTATGGCAAACGTGCAAAAATATGATTTTCCATTGTACAGCATCATGTATGTTATGGTTGTGAGTCAGAAGCAGACTGCAAGCCATGCTCTTTTACAAGGACAATGCACAAAGGATCCCCTTTTATCCGCAATTCTTGGAATCTACCTAAGTCTCGGTCGCGACTCGTTGTCTCCACGTGTTCCAACGCAAAAAGGTTAGAAAAGCAGCGAATCCCATGAGAATTCGCATCGTTGCGAGCAGCGAACAAATGACAAGCGCGCTGTCATTTTTCCAAGATGGCGGAAACATGTGGCGGCTATGGTGCGTGGTGTTTCAACACCCCGTATATACGTATCTAACAATAACAATAATGCAAATGAGCAATTTAAACTTACGATGCGGAGGCAACATCCGATAATGTGTCGGCGGCGGAGGTGGTAGTAAACAAATATCCGGATTAACGGATCCGTTCAAGTATCTGGACCCCATGTTGTAAAGCTTTTTCGATTTTTATATTAGCGCGCACCGCGACAATCAATTTCTTCGATCCAAACAATACGATGGTTGTAGTAAAACAAAGAAACAAAAAAAATTGACTTGAATTCTTCTTTGCGATTGATCGGGTATCAAACAAACAGCAGCATCTTCATCGTCGTCATCATCATGCCGATGTTTACAACAAAATGGTGTTGTTCGAACGTGCGATTAGTTCTTCTTGCATGTTCGGCTGCTGTTGCAATCGCAGCAGATGCGATGATGTCGCTTCGAATCAACGAGGAACGGCGACGATCGTGATCTATTCGCTCGTGCATTTTTCCGAGGCACACATGCTACACACATCAACTTTGGCACGAAATGATCCGCGGTGGCACGGCCGCCGTCGACGATCGATGAATCCCCGGAGTGAGAGTGCGTTGCGCGGCGGCGGGCGCGTTGCACTTTTCGCACAGCACAACGCTGGTAGTTTAATTCTCTTGTCGTATCTCTTCTCGCGCGAAACGAAAAACAAACGCACGATGCGACGTCTCGGATTGTGGCGCGACGACTAGTTTTCGTAGTGCTGCCCCGACCGATAAAAATCGATAAGGGCGTTTTAGAAATCACTGTTGTGGTGTGTGCAATGCCGCTCTTGCTGCTGCCCGTCGTCGTACTGCACACACATACACAACACACACGCGCGCGCGCACACTACACCAGAAAGTGTGTTCCTAACCACCAACCAACGAAAATTTCCCAAGAGTTTTGCGAGTAATGCCGTAGTGCAACCAACAACCAAAAAAAAAAAACGCGTGCGGTACACAACACTAAACACGATTATAATCCGCGCGTTATCGAAATGCACTTCTTGCAAAACGATGCGAGTCGATTCAGCGACGATATGTATTCCTTTTCAGTCAAACAGTTGTCACCGTTGTTCGCACCGACAACGCCATTGTATCGACTGGCAGCAGTCGCGTCGCACGGACGCTGACGAAAACTGCCGACAGGTTGTATCGCGCACGCGCATTGGCGTCCGACGATCGGCGAGGTTGCCAAGTCAGCGCGAACGCCGCACACGCCAACCGGAAGTGCTCGCAAGGGCACGAAACATCGTCAAATATGAATTACATCAAGATAGTTGAGTCGATTCCGACTGAGCATCATTGAATCTCAACTAAACTAAAACTGTGTATGTGGTATGATCATACATACACATAACGACGACACGTACGCGCTGCGCGTATGGATAATAGATATGGCGAAATAGTGGATTATTGCACAATCGTTTTATTAGACGTACATTATGCGATAATAGATGAATATGATCATGATACCTTCGCATTTTTTTCGTCCTCGAGCTTATTATGTAAAGGGAATTATTACCTAAAGAAATAGAACGAGAAAAACCTAAGATGCCACGTGACTCGCAGGCGCCCTAAACGCGAACGCATATTGAGGTTAACTGCGGCGTTAACAGCCACGACGATGGGGCCAACATCATACCTGCTCGAGCGGCCGAAATTTAGATGATCGTCACACACCATATGGATGGATGGACGGAAAGACTCTTTTGGTGGCGGTGGACGTCGTCGTCGACGTTGGCTAGCACGTAGACACACGCGCACAGATACACTCAATCACATTCGGACCAGAGGCTGCTGTGGCGTGCACGCCGCGCCTGCTGAACTCGTCGTCGTAGTGTTTAGTGTTGTTTTTTTTTTCTTCTCTCGTTTGTTATATTCGCAATCTCGCGACCAGCGCTAAAGACAGGTGAATGTGTACTGGATCGGTGGTGGCCAATGAAAGTTATACTCATACATGACACAATCGCACGGTGAGCGAGCGTGTAGCGGTGGCAGCGCGGTGCGCACCGTTCGTTAGTAGTTAACTTACGTATCATAGACTTGACTTACTGTTGAGTGGAATGACAGTGGCGTAGCAATGATGGGAGGCAGACGGTGAATGGATGAACAACTAACATGCGTTCGGCTCAATTTAATTCTTATCTTCGATGGTTAATTTGCAAAAATCATATAAAAAAATTAGGTAAAATGTATTTAGATACGTGGAATTTTGAGAGAAATTTTGAAGTTTTGCGAATGCTGTCAAAGTTTAAATAACGTTTCTGTTGCATGTTTCAGCTTTCATCATTGAAAATATTGAAATCGATGAGTTTTATGTATTGAGGAGAAAATATGCGGCGAGGAATAAAATGATAAAAATAAGAAGTTGGTACTGTTGGTGGAATCACTGTGATGTAAGATGGCGTGGTGGCACTTTCAATTTTGGTCGAAATGTACTGAAATTTGCATTTTTAATTAATTTTGAATACCAATTTTTACTACTAAAATTGCACTAATTATAAAAATGTGTGCAAATGCATAAAATTTAATCGATTTTACGCTTAAAATTGCAAAGTCCACCTTGAAAATTGGCATTTTTAAAGAGAAATTGGCATTAAGAGTAATTTTAAGAACCAAAATTGCCATAAAATTTAAAATTTTAACTTAAAATTGCAATAAGCACCATTATGTCATAAAAAATTAGGTGTACATGGCATTATTTTAAAGAAAAATTGACGCAGATAAGCAAAATTGCCCAAAAATTACAATTTTATTTAATTGACACTTAAAATTGCTATGTCCACCTTTAAAAAATTGCATAAATAGCAATTACACTCAATTAAACTTTAAAATTAATGCAAAAATAGCATTTTTTAAAAGAAAAATTTTAAAAACCAAAATTGCTCAAAAACAACAGTTACATTAATTTTACAATGTCCAATTTAAAATTCGACATTAATAGCAATTTTAAGAAGCAAAATTTGCCCTAAAATATAAATTTGACAATTAAAATTGCAATATCCGCCAATATGCCTTAAAATTTTTGGTGTACATGGCATTTTTTTAAATTTTAAAACCCAAAATAACAATAACTTTAATTTCACAGTTGAAATTGCAGAGCCCAACTTAAAATTTGGCATTAATAGCAATTTTAAGAGCCAAAATTGCTCTAAAATGATAATCTTGTTAATTTTACGCTTAAAATTGGAATATTTACCATTAGCCATTAAAAATTTAGGTGCAACGGGTATTTTTAAATAAAAATTGTCGTCAATAGCAATTTTAGGTACCAAAATTGCAATGGAAACAATACATTTTTTACACTAATAACTGTAGCTCAGTAATTGTACATTTAAAATTGCAATAGCAAGTATCATATCATAAAATTGTAGATCTAAATGGCGTATGTTTAAGGTAAATTAACATTAATTGCAATTTAAAGCCTAAAATATTAAAACCAAAATAACCCTTTGTAATAAATATACTAATTTTAGCTGTAAGTACTATCCAACAATAATATACCGACACATGAAACATATACTACGGTTCTTGTACGAATTTTCAGGTCTTTGTCCTTTTTTATCTTATTTCCTACACTTGGTAGCAGCAAATGCAAACTGAATATTAGTTTGAATGCCATACAGAGCTAAGATTACTAAGCAATCTAGCTATATTTGCTATATTAAGAAAATCATATTGTAAATTTAAAAATATTGGAATTTCTAATTTTGAGGATTAAAATTGCCCTTGTTTGCTAATTATTGTGTTGGAGGGCATATTACCTCTAGATTCCTGGAATTAAAATTCTAATTTCGACACGAACTTAATTTTGAGTGTAAAAAACGCTCAAAATCCCTTCTTAACATTTTTTAATTTAACCAATTTATTTTTGCAAAAATATATTATGTCAAAAATTATTTAAAAAAACACGAAATTCTATCAATTTAGAAGGACGATATCCCCTAAAATACCCACAAAAGCAATACATTTTTAGTAAATTGTTAAAACTGACAATTTTGATTACAGAAAGTACCCAAAGGCATTTAAGTTTTAGACAAAAATTCTATAAATTTACCCTCAATTCCAAATTAATTTCAGTCTCACTTTACAAATTTTGAAATAAAAATTGCCTAACCAAAGAACCAATAAGTTAACAAATAAAATTCCTAAAGTTAATCTCTAAACTAAAAACAAACAATTTCATATAAAACAAAAATAAATACACTTTCACACTTTCTAAATTCAATTTTAAAGAATTTCATATACCCATTGTGCAATACAAAATGGCGGCGAAGGATAGTCATATTCAAAATGGCCGACAACATGCACTCCCTTTAATATACCAGTACCACCACTGTACTGTAGCCGACGATTTCCGACGGTTACAACAACGCAAAGGCAAGCGACAGACGGACGACCGAGCTCTGTATTTGCATTCCACGGAGAGCGAGTGAGAGCAACGACTATCATCGGCAATGTACGTGCTGCGCGTATCGCACAAATCGGAAATCGGCGCGCGCGGTGCGCCCGAAAATTGTTATCGCTTCGTTTTCCTGCTGTCGCTGATGCTATCCGTAGCGATAACAAGCAGCAGCGATAAACGAAATGCGAATGTCATGCTTGTGGTCCACGCGTGTCGGCGCAGAAATGCAGCCGTCGTGGGACTCTCTAAATTTAGGTCAATTGTAAAATATCTAGGAGAGCAGCGCACAGCACCTCACACGCATACACACACAAGCATGCACTCGCTCTCAACACCACGAATAATTAGCGGCGTGCGCGTGCCGTTGCTATGTTAAAGGGGCGTAACTGCAGGCGCGGATCCTGCAAGTTGCACCACAAATCGCACGAACGACATCTTCTTAAATAAATAGAATAATAATAACAACAACAAACATTACCAATGGGGCAGTAGTCGCATGCAGGCGGTGTACCAACCGACCGAACGGTCGACGTTCCGATTTTTGCATGAAAAGGATACGCTTGTTGCTGATTGTAACGCGCCTGGGCCCCCACCGGAGGCGCCTGCTTCTGGTTACCGCTCATCCTCGTATCCTTTAGGTCCTCGCGCTTCGCTGGATGCTCTTTAATGCAACAGCCACCCCAAATCAGTCCAATTGATGGAATACATATGTTCAATCGAAGCACATATCACTCGCACGAATTTAATTAGGTCCGTTGCTCTCCTGCTGCTGCTGCCGCCGCTGTCATGCTCTGCGAGCGCGACCGCCGGCTAAGTTTTTATAATGCACGCGCGTTTCTACTCTTCCGTTACTGCGTGTGTACTCTCGTTTGCCGAAAAACTTGCAAAGCGCACAACACACAACCACTTTGAACTCAAAGGTTAAGATTAAGTTCCCAAGATGGCCGACGTGGTTAACCCAAAAACATGTTTCGTGTTGGTCGCCGCCACACTGCGCGAACGGACACAGCACTGATGGCCCCTATTGCGGCACACGGGTTTACTCTTGTCCAACTATAATTAGCACAATGTCAATCAGTATTTAGGTAAATTAGGATGAATAATTTGTTAAAAATGACACGCGGCTTTCACGTTGCTACATATGTACGACTATCGGTCGTACACCGAACTAATGCGCTGTTGCCGGTTGTAGCAGACTACATCCGTTCATGGATCATATACATTAAGGGACTTTCAATCATTGTTATTCTATATTTATAATAACATTTAATACCAAATATATTTATTTATTTATAATATAAACACGCTTCGCGTAAATTATTTTTAAATTAAATTGCTTGAAATCTGTAAACAATTTAACTTTCAAATAGATTTATTTATATGCGATATAAGATATATGACCGTTTGCTATCAAACTTTTAGGTTAGAATCATCAAAAAGAGTTTTCAGTTAATGTTACTTGTACACATTTCAAATTTTAAAATCAATATAAATAAGTCAGTACTACATACTACCTTAAAAGTGTATCGTTTCTTCTATTATCGATTATATTTGCAGTAATGGAACCGATGAATCTGGGTAGTCCACCATCAAGTCCCGCTTCACCAAATCCAAACTTTTTACCCGCGTATTTAATGGGCGAAACGCAACAAATCTCATCACCAAGTAATCAAATTTCACCCGGTCGTAATAAAACCCCCATGATGATGAAATCCCAACAGCAATATCCAGCGAATCTTCGACAGAAGCTCTTCAACCAATCGAACATGTCCGATTTCAATTCGTCGCTTGCAACAAGTCCATTTGGTAGTCCAACAGTGGAGAAATCAGGACCACCCAAAACCAGCTTATTCGATGTTGCCGAAAAACAACAGAGTCCTGTACTTAGTAGTACAGTGAGACATCCATCAAATGCCGAACAGCCATTCTTCATGAATGATAGTACAATGTTTGATACAATTGATGGCAGCTTTAGACAACCAATGCAAAACGAAAGCTTTAATAACTACACTAACAATTTTAATATGAATGAAAGTAGTAGAATGATGAATATGAATCGACCCATGAATCAAATTACCACTTTATGGGTAACTGTGTTTGGGTTTGTACCAAGTAGCACTAGCTTGATCATTGCACAAATGACAAACTGTGGGACTATTCAGGAGAAGAAGTATCCTACACAAGGGAATTGGATTCATTTGAAGTATATGTCACCGCAAGAAGTTGCTAAGGCTTTGTTACTCAATGGAAAATTGATTTCGAATAGTATCATGATTGGAGTGGTGCCATATTATAACAAAGCTGACATGGATAAGGAGAATTTGAATATTTCCGGAGCGCATTTCACGTCTCCGATACGAGCTAGATCGCTGCGCACGTCTAGCGTACCGCAAATTAATTCGAATACGGTGGTATCTCCACAAAATGTTCCACAGAAGTCTACTGGCCTTGTGACGAAAGCAATGGAATATGTTTTCGGCTGGTGATTTGCTTTCGAGCGATGCGATTAGGTTTGAATCATGTTTTTGTCTTTTTAAGTTATATATCAATCGTATTTACTGTTTACTTCTATACACTTAATATTAATGTTAAACATGTTCTGTAATTATAATGTCGAGCAAGTGACTTGTGATGATTTTTTTTTTGTGAATTAAAAATAAGTTATGTATTCGTATGTTTCGTTTTCATCTTTTCACTCCATAAATGGTTGAAATATTAGCATTGGTTTATATAAATAGATCTCTATTTCTCTCTCTTGCTCTTTCTGTTGTTGTTGTGTTAAGCGATTCATTCGAAGCCAAGTCCCCAGTTGTAGGTACTCGGCGACCATCTTAGGATTGACCCACATCACATCAAGTTTATGATGGTTATCCTTTGATTTTGATTGTGTGCAGCTCTTTTAGCGCATCTTTGCATTTCTCATCATCATCATCCAAATATGTGTCGTTGGGCAAGATTGAAATGACTTCAGGTTTGAAAATCATAAGGATCTTCTACCCTCTTTATCTTGTTTATTTCACGCCTATGGCGATGTCCAAAAGTCTACAACATTTCAGTTAGCGGCCTGTTGGTCTTTGGCTTCTAACTGACCCATTTTAAGATACTTCCTTCGCCCATCCTAGTGACATACTGTCCATACGTTTTTCTTCTATCCCTAATCCAACTAATAACGTCCTCTATACCTAGCTCCGTTCAGAGACGATTTTAAGGCTCCAAGACTGAAGAACCCCGGGCATGAATTTTATTACTATTTTTTTTCCAAGTTGTGTGTCTTGCAAACTATAAGCGCCTGGAGCCCCGACTGTGCAAAACTCGCCTATATATATCCACCAGGAGTAAAGAGGAATAGAAAAAGACCAGTAGACACATGGAGATGAACAACTTCAGCAGAGAAAAACAGGACACGATAGCGGGTGTTTGATGAAACTTTATACTCCTTACAAGAGTTATTAGAAACCTATATAATAACCAGTGGCGTAGCTACCATATAGCAAGAATACGCAATACGTTGAGACCCATGACCTAGGGAGCCGTCAAACGCCGTGGATTTGTCTGTTTTCTTCTTGTGAAGTGAAACCAGGGCCCTTAGATCATTCTTGCCCTAAAGCCTGATATATGTTGTTACGCCAATTATAAATAATATCCTGTACCTATCTAACTATATCAATTTTGTATGAATACGTATATCTCATTAGTATTGTCAAATTTTGTGCAATAAAATTATAAATTAATTTTTCTTATTTTCTTCATAAATGGGCATACATTCGCTTTATTACACGTTTTCAGTGATTAAGGAACGGCACTATCTTATCTGCAAACAGTAAGTACAAACTGCATCAATAATTATAGAACTTTAAGAAGTCTAGACTTATATTTGAATAGACATTTGTCTGAAAAGGAAGCATAATCTAAATTTCTAAACTTCGGACGATGTCATAATGTTCTTATAACAAAACAAAGCTTCCAAATCATCTAAATTTGCATTTATATTCTTTTGTTATGAAGTTATCTTGGACTAGTATTAGTCAGAATGCATATATGTAAGAAGTATCTAAGTCGTTTGATTTGCAAGATTCCAGAGAAATTAAATCCTTTTATTGCCCAATACAAAATTTATTTGCTTGTCAATACATTACATATTTATACCTGAGATCTATACAATTCTTGGAAGACATTTGCATTTTGTAGGAAAATTGAACTTAAATAGCTATACAGGAAATACCTGCTCGTTTGGTTCTATATTCTTAGCATATCGCCCAAAAATTGTTTGACAATATTTTAACGACATAATAAAATAATATTTTTCTTTTAGTTGTGAATTCTGAAACCTTAAGAGGCTCATTTACCTCCAAATTGGTATAAGAAACTTCATGTTATCGCCGTGACTGATTGTGATCATACAAAATAAGCTCTTTTTCTTTTTTACTAATTTTATAGTTGCCAAAAACTATGCCCCTGTCGTTTCACTTTTTCGAATTTCAAAGCGGAAATATTTTAAAATTAATTTAGAAAATCACCAAAAACGTACGAAAACATTAGCGGCTTGTATATCAAGTTGAAGGCAAAAATCGCAAATTCGACTACGGTAAGAGCCGTAAAAATATAAAATACCATAGTCGTAATCAGTCACGAGCCGAAAGTAAATTTTTGTCCCATTTACTCAGACCAGTCATCAAAATCCCACCTTGTATTACTGTCCTTCACTTTAAACATACGCGGCAATACGCATTCGACCTCACCTTTTCCTTCCTGTCCTCTTCAACCCGGACCCCGAAAAACAGTTCGTCAAAGAAATGCATCTCTTAATAGTTCTTTACCTGATTTCAATCAATTTGCTTGTAGTAAGATTTGATAACAACTTTGCTATCATTGGAAAGCCAGTTTCACGCAGATTCCAAATATGAATCATATGAATTATGAGATTTTAGTTACCAAAGTTAGGCAACAACAACAAACCTGCGCCTCTGAGACAATCAAATTGCCTCACATCAGTTCAAAGACGTAACCAGGGAGGAAGAAGTGAGCAAAGGGAGACATGTGACCCTGGGCGCAGCACCACGGGAGCGCTAAATCGGTATAACTTTTAAACTTTTGTAGATCGACGACAAAGCAAAATGCAAGATACAAAATATCAAAAGTGTATCAAAGTGCCGGAGAGCTAAAAAAAAAAGGTCGACGACAACAAAAGGACTCATAATCGATTTAACCGGTGTGAAAATAGTAGTCCACAATAGTAGTAGTGTATAAATGTTATGAGATAACAATCGATGTCCATAAGTAAATAAGATTCCAACATATTTAATACATTTTACAACAAACAATTTTCGAACAGGACATGCACAGGATAATTCATAAAGCGCCTTATAAAGATAATTAATACAGTAGCCTATTCACTTACCAGAGAACCGCGACACCTGGTGGTAATTCCAAACATTTGTATTATTGTGATGCTCACGTTTAGTCTTCATTTATAGTTTGGTTTAACAAACTTAGTTTTATGTATTATTATTTAATTGTAATCTAATTTATATATAAATTGAAGTAATCGATTGAAATAGAATATGTATACAACTAAATGCATAACAATTGTTTTCGTATCGTAACACATCTAACCTAAAAAATTGAATTCAATTCACTTTAAGTTTAAACATCACTATTGTTTTAAATATTGCATTTTAATTGTAAATTGATTGACATATAGAAAAGTAAATGCCCTTAACATCAATTAAAATGCGTTTATAAGATAAAACATTAGAATAATAACACTTTTATCTACTTAAAATACAGTAAAATAATAAGAGTAACTTTTTCTCAAATTGCGATGACATGACTACTACCATTGCCCTCTATAGTTCATTTTTGAATTTCTTTTGTATAAAACAAATTAATTAATTTATTAATAGAAAAAAATTTAAAAATAAAATAATATAAATATTTAATTTATATTTGATCTTTACTACTATAAATAAATAAGTATGGATTGTTTACTAGTCTTCAAACTGTTTTAAGCAAAAATTTCGGTTTCTGGATGAGTTTTGACATTGTTGTCAAATTATTAGAAGTAGTAATGTATGCTATAACTACTTCGAAATACTACCTATCCATGTTTGAAAACTTTAAAAATAACAACATACCACCTAGATAGCAATGAATGCTATTACTTATTTTGTAACATAATGTTTTATATTTTATTAAATACTTTTAGCTATCATTTATTAGGCAATTTATACTACTTTTTAATGCACTTTAAAGATAATATCGTAAGTGTTATGAACAAGTCAGACAAAATGACAATCATTAACTACTAAAAAAGTAATTATTTAGTAAATTAATTAATATCTGTGTATATGTAAACATTAAAAAAAAAAAGGAAAAAAAGATTCCGGTACCGGGAATCGAACCCGGACCTGCTGGGTGAAAGCCAGCTATCCTGAGACCATTAGACCATACCGGAGATGATAAACTCGCTTTATTTCTGGGTTTTTAATACAAAAATCTCAATTTAATTAATAAAAACATTAATTATTAATATAAAAATTAAAGTAATTCTGAATATATTACTTTGATATCATCATCACTAATCTTTTTCATTTAAGGAAATACATAAATCAAAAATAAGCAACAAAGTTTGATTAAGAAACAACAAAAACTGTTGAAACTACTAAAAAATGAAGACGGTCACATACTAATA
>JARJDU010045615.1:0-13005 GCA_030264695.1 Lissagria laeviuscula
ATAGCTAAATAAATAATAATTAAATTGATTTTTAAGAAACAATTAAAAGGAAAAATTGCATCAAAATAGTTGGTTGATTTACATATCAGCCTCTCTTCAATCATAATTCCCTGCTATTGTTATAACTCATTCCTCAAAAGACTCGAAAGTCAGGTCCTCGTCCATGACGCGAAGAAGACGCGATTTGAAGACGGCAACGTGCCGACGAAAACAGGTAGTTGAGCTAGTTGAGGCAGTTGAAGAATGCGATCTTGTTCTTGGCCCAAACTGAGATTCTAACCTCTCAACATTTCATCTTACTTATTATTGTAATCCGTGGAAGAATTGTTTACTAAAAAGTTTTAATATATAAATTGATATGAAACAGTTCTGATAATCATTTATTAAAGTTTGAATGTAGATACAGTTTAAACAAACTTAGTTTTTGCTACACTTTGTTAAAATTAAATAACTATTTGTTGATGATTAAATGATTATTCATAAGTGTTGTGTGAATAAGAATACGTTCTAAGAATGTGTTCACGGGCTACGAATCTCCCAGCGGATAAAGCGTTGGCAGGAGTTCCTCGACTTCTGGATGACTTAAAAAGACTCTCGGAAGATGCAGATTCGGCTGATATTGTTTTCATTTTGGGGAGAGAAGAAGAACGCATTTTTGCGCATCGTGTTATATTAATGGCAAGGTAAAGAAATGCACTGCTTTTTTTTCAATTAAATTAAATATAATTTTAAATTAGAAATAAACTTTAAACGACTGCAATGCTTTTGGTTTTAAGTTCAAACAGATGTAGGTAGTTTTTTCTGATTATCTAATACAAGCTTATCCGTTAATAATTCGTTGTATGTCATAAAGTTTAATTAGTCTAGCAATCGAAGTTCGTTAATTGCGCACCAAATCCCAGAAGAACTGCGTGACTATTCTTTTACGCTACACCTACACGGAGTTACAAACATCTGCAAATGCCTGCCATCGTCGTTTCAACGTTGTGTACGGCTTTACACGAAAAGATAAATAATTTTCCAAATAATTTTCTTTTAATGTCATGCAAAATCAAATGTCGGCTAAATTCGGAAATTCTTATAAATATCACGAAGTCAGGTGAGGTTTGGCTTCATGATGTTTAGAAAATTTGTCATTTATTTATGATTTCTTGATTAATCATAGACAGTGCCGTCTTTAGTCTTTAGCAAAGGCACCATCTAAGAAGGACATCATGAGGTTCGACATCAAATCGAATAAAATGTATATGCAGGCTGTAATACGCTTTTCTTTAAAACGCCCCCTTATCAAAACAGTGTGATAGGTTCGCAACGGGTGCCACCTGCTTTAGGGCTGCCCGCTTGGTCAGGTGGGCGGCCAACCTTATGGTCTGCGTGGATTTTAGGTGTGTTAGATCAACGTTAATAAAATTATTTTTGGAGAAGCGGAGGATTTTTGCTAAGAAGTCCTTAATCATAGTTATTGATTATTTTCAATTGATACGTTTGGTGCTAGTGAAGAATTTCATTCAGCAAACAAATTTATACAAATGTCTTAGTAATCCGATTAATCTTTTTATCGAATTTATAAAATAACCTTTGACAAGTCTAAAATCACATTGCTTTTTTACGTGATTCCTTATGGCTTTTATCAGAAATGTTGCTTTATGCATAGATTGTCAAGAGTAACCAAACGGATAATAAGTCAAAGAGCAACTACTTCCAGTTTCTTCTATTTGGCCTCTGTCTTTCAACTTCCTTAGTATATACTTCTCTATTAATCAATGCCCATTGACCTATAAGAAATTCTTACTGTATGCATTGCATTAAAGAAATATGTAAATTAATTTTCAGATGCAAGAGTTTCCAAATGGCAAAAAGAGGAGAAATATGCAGAATACCAGGTTGTTCCGTGACACCAAGTGCTCCTGGAACTCCAACGCCTATAAGATTGCCACAAGTCCCACCTGAAACATTTAGACAATTTCTTCTTTATGTCTATACTGGAAAGGTAAGTGCGGACTCATCATCTCATATATTATTTGTACATAAGAAGAACATATCTAATGTAAGCCTAGTCGTATTTCATAAAATTGATAAGAGTTTTCGAAAATTCAGATCCTGTTACAAGACAGTGGAGTTTTCGAAATGTTAACATTAGCGCAAGAATTAGGTGTAGAAGAGTTGAGAAATACATGTGAGGATCATGTAACTTCAACATTATCCGAAGCATCTGCTTGTACATTGATGGCTGCTGCGATGGAGATGAAGGAACGATCAAGAGGCAAGTTATATAGGACATTTTACGTATACGTAGTTACTTATTGATGCTCTTTCACAAGTGCGATGGTGGTGTAATGGTCAGCATAGTTGCCTTCCAAGCAGTTGATCCGGGTTCGATTCCCGGCCATCGCATATTCTTTTTAATTTTTTTTTAAGTTAATTAAGAAATAATCAATGGTGTTTAAATATAGATCTTTTTTGTCTATTTTGCAATTTTTGCAATAATTGTTTTCCGATATTTAATGAGGTTGCTCTATATTTGGTCGTCAGGTAATTGTCAGCTCTATTAATTTTTATAAACTATAATTTATACTACTACAAAAAAGGCAAAAGTTTTGACAGTATATTTGAAATAATTTTTTATTTTAACTTGATTGCATTTATCCAAATTACAATTATTAGGAATTTCTGACCCGCGTGTCATACGGCCACCGTTCCTGGTCTAGTAACTTTGGTTTCGTACATAACCACTACCAACCAACTTAAAGCAACGAAGAACGCTTTGCTTTAATAACCTCAAAATCGGCATATTTATTCCAACATCGTTACTTTTAAGAAAGTACAAAATTAATTATAATCAAAATGGCTTTTAAACCACAAAAAGTTCAAAAGGTGATGGTCCAACCCATCAACCTTATATTCAGATACCTCCAGAATCGTTCACGTGTACAAGTTTGGCTCTACGAAAATGTGAATTTGCGTCTCGAAGGACATATCGTGGGTTTTGATGAATACATGAATCTTGTATTAGATGACGCTGAAGAATATTACGTGAAGACCAAAAACAGAAGACAATTAGGCAGAATAATGCTTAAAGGAGATAATATAACACTCATACAAAATGTGAACTCGCCTGCGAATTGATTGGACTGGCTATTTTCTCTATACTTAATTGATACTTCCCTATACTTTAAGTAGATTTATGTTTATCTTTAATTCTGCTAATTGTAATTATAATTAGAATAAAGTTTTTGTATAAAACTTCATTTATTTAGAGTATAATTTTTCCCTTAGGAGGTAAAGCAGCAGCTGCATTTGTTGACAGGTGTATCAGCTATATTGGTGAGAATGCAACAGAATGTGTGAAGACAAATTCATTTCTTATGCTCAAAAAAGATGCAGTTATTAAATTGATTTCTTCAGATTATGTAAGTGATTAGTTTGTTTAATTGTGTGCACAATGCTTGAAATAATGAATCCACAAAATTTCAGTTATGCATGGAAGAAGAAGATGTATGGAGAGCAACTCTATGTTGGGCAAAATACCAAGCAGGAGTAACTCAACCAACAATTCATTGGTCTGAAGAAGAACGCGCAAGAGTTTGTCAACATCTATCACAAGTAATAAATCATGTAAGATTATTACTAATAGATAGTCAGGTGTTTGCTGAAGAAGTTGAACCAACTGGAGCAGTGCCAATGGAATTAAGTCTAGAGCGTTACCGGCATGCAGCTTTAGCAAATAAATTTTCCGAAGGCAGTGAGGATCAGCGTTTGAAACCCCGCGTCTCCCGTCATCTTTTTCCTCGATCGATAATATTGGGCCAGGATAAAAGCCATTACCAGCGAATATTGAATGCTTGGTATGCGAATCCACGACAGGCATGGCGTTTGGTTTACAGAGCCAGTACACATGGATATTCAGCTGCAGCGTTTCATGGACACTGCGATGGTATTTCGCCTGTATATGTTGTAGTCTTAGGTACTCGAGGTGAAATTTGTGGAGGGTTTAGTGATGCTGCCTGGGAAATGCAACCGGGGAAAAGCCATCACTATGCTACTTCGGATAAAGCGTTTTTGTTCACATTATATAATCACAAAGATATTCCACCCACACAGTTTCATATCAAGAAGAAAACTGTTGCTATAAGTTATCATCCTGAGTAAGTATTATGTTCATGTTTAAGTTAACTTTGATTTATAGACTAAAGCATATTAGTATTGGTATTCTTTGTTCGGACTTTTTGTCGCAGATTTATGTCTAATACTGTTTGGCCCGCAAGATTGTTGCTTTGGAAATCGGGTACGCATCTAATTTGAGTCTTTTGAAACTTGTAATTTTTAGCAGATTTATGCCTATATCTCTGAAACTATTAGGGTGAGTGAAAAATAAAAAATTGGAGCGTGAAGTAGATTAAATTTTCAATCGGGATCGTTGGAAAAAGTTTGGAATTTACGGGGGAAATGCCAGAAATAAATTCGGAAAATTCGCCTCTTAACAAAGCATTAAAGAAAAAAAACAATCAGAAAAGTACGAAAATTGTAGAGTGGCTCAATGACTCAATGTTGCGGGACATTGTGTAAACACAAAACTTAATAAAATAGAAAATGCAGGACTAAACTATAAATTTGTTTCAGTTTTGGTCCAATTTTCGGAGCTGGCGCAGATTTACTAATATCAAGTAATTGCAACACAAATATGGATTCATATTCGAACTTGCCTCACACTTACGATGGCGACGGTGCTTCTCAATCTGTATTAATGGGCGATTATTACTTTCGTGTAGCAGATTATGAAGTGTTCACGATATTGCGATCGTCAGATTAAATGCAAACAATGAGGTAATTGAATAAATACACAACTGAAATAATTTGGTGCTGAGACCAGGCTTTTATTAGTTCTAAAAATGTGTAACTACTAGAATAATTATTTAGGGATCACATGAACCATCTTTCCATCCATCTCTCCACCTTTCATTAACCTTAGAACAATCAAAAACTGGTTTACCTATTTTTAAATTAACTCTATTGTGGAGTTCACACAACCACTGACTTAATTCTTCCTGATTATGTAACTTAATCGGATGTTCTTGAAGACTAAAAAATAATAAATTTAATTAGATCAATAAAACTAAAATGAATTAACTAAGCTCTTACTCTTCTCTAAGTCCTTCTGCACAATGTGAGCATGGATAAAGTTTAGAAAATACTTTAAAGAATGTGTTCACGTCCGTTTTGTCTTCATCTGTTGGATTTTTTGGATACTTAGCTGCAATTGTATGCAATAAACCCCATGTCTTTTGTCCCAATTCATCTTTATCTAATGGACAATCAGGTCTTCTTGGTGCATCAGATCCTGGTGCCTCCTAATATACATAATATTTAATTAAATATTTACATATTTAAATTAGTAATATATAACATACACAAACTCCATCTGTAGCTTGCTCCTGAGCAAGGCGTTTTTTGTTTTCTTTCATATAATCTGCAAAGCTGGTACATTGCCGACATTGCTCATTATCCAAGTGGCTCACTCGCGGTGACATATCAACAATGAAATTCGGATCTCTTTGTATTAACGTTATGTGTTCGGCATGTTAAGAATGTGGTGATTGCGATGATTTGTGAATATATGATTTTATATCGACTGGTAGGCAGTTCCTCCATGAAGGTGCATGACTATTGGAGGTTAGATTGTTTCTGTCAAAGTTAACAAGTAACTTGAAGGTTAATGAGGTTTGTAGCTTCGTCTTGCCTCCATTATTTTCGGGTATAATTCGCTAGAAGAACTCCACAAAAAAGAAAGTGATTTATAGTGAAAGGTGAATGGAAAATTGATGATGCCTGTCCTAATTAAGTTGTAAGTCTTTTTTCACCTTCATGGTAATTTAGATACTTGTGCGTTGAAACGACATAGCGCGCGCATTGCACAAGCTTGTGTCAGATTTTGAAATTTTGTCATTTTTGCAATTGTTGAACATGTACTTCTTTATAACAAATGAAAGATTAAAGTAAAATGTAATATTTTGCAATCCACATATTCCCAAATTTAAACTGTCGATTGTTGAATATATGTATCACTGCATTTCCTTTCTTTAAAATAATTGATTTTTGTAATCCTTCCCTATTTTCTTTACATTTCATACCGATATTAACAAACATAACCTTATTCAGACATTGGCATTTACAATATACTGCGTTGCAGATTGTGATGTAAATTCTTTCCTGATTAATTACCAAGAACAATAAATAATAATATAAATGGGTCCAACAAAACGATCCGGTGGCTATAAAGAAAGCAAATCTTCGAAAAAACGCAGAAAGGAAGAGGAAGAAGCAGCAGCATGGAATTTGGAAGATGATGATACCAATGATTCACCTGAATCAGGAGCAGCAGTACCCGGTGCAGCTGCAAGAAATGCCGAAAATAACGATCTTAGTTCGAAGGAGGACGAATTTGGAGCGAAAGATTATCGCACTGAAATGGATTTAAAATCCGATCACATTTCCAGACCATTGTGGGTTGCACCAAATGGACATATTTTTTTGGAATCCTTTTCACCTGTTTATAAACATGCTCATGATTTTCTGATTGCAATTGCTGAGCCGGTATGTCGCCCAGAATATATTCATGAGTACAAGTTAACTGCTTATTCATTATATGCTGCTGTAAGTGTTGGTCTACAAACGCATGATATTGTTGAATATTTGAAACGATTGAGCAAAACTACTGTACCTGAGGGGATCATACAATTTATTGAATTGTGTACATTGTCATATGGAAAAGTGAAGTTGGTATTAAAGCATAATAAGTATTTTGTGGAGAGTCCTCATCCAGATATTCTACAGAAGCTTTTAAAAGATCCTGTCATACAAGAATGTAGATTGAGAAGGAGTGCAGATGATGTTGAAGATTTGCAAACTAGTATTCAAGAGAAAGCAGGGGCTCCAAGTTTTGGCACTGCAAAAATTGCTCCTGTAAATGAAGAGAACCCTACTGTACCTGATGATATTACAAATTTCTATGAGAAATTGGATAATGAGGAAGATGAAGAAGAGTTGTCCTTAGAAACAGTTTCATTTGAAGTAAACCAAGAAAAGATTGAAGTCATTCAGAAGAGATGTATTGAATTGGAGCATCCTTTACTTGCTGAATATGATTTTCGCAATGATACAGTAAATCCAGACATAAATGTTGATCTTAAACCTTCAGCTGTTTTGCGTCCATATCAAGAGAAGAGTTTAAGGAAAATGTTTGGCAATGGTAGAGCGCGTTCGGGTGTAATTGTACTTCCCTGTGGTGCCGGAAAATCACTAGTTGGAGTAACTGCTTGCTGTACTGTCCGGAAAAGAGCTCTAGTTTTATGCAATTCTGGAGTTTCTGTTGAACAATGGAAGCAGCAGTTTAAAATGTGGAGTACTGCCGATGATAGTATGATATGCCGATTTACTTCAGAAGCAAAAGATAAACCAATGGGATGTTGCATATTGGTTACAACTTATTCCATGATTACCCATACGCAAAGACGTTCATGGGAAGCTGAGCAAACTATGAAATGGTTGCAAGAACAAGAATGGGGTATAATGGTTCTAGATGAGGTCCACACAATTCCTGCAAAAATGTTCCGAAGAGTATTGACAATAGTGCAGTCTCATTGTAAACTTGGCCTTACAGCTACATTACTTCGCGAGGATGATAAAATTGCCGATTTGAATTTCCTCATTGGTCCAAAACTCTATGAAGCCAACTGGTTAGAATTACAGAAAAGAGGTTTCATTGCAAGAGTCCAATGTGCTGAGGTCTGGTGTCCAATGACACCCGAATTTTACAGAGAATATCTTGTTTGTAAAACTAGCAAGCGTTTGTTGCTATATGTTATGAATCCACATAAATTCCGAGCTACACAATATTTAATTAAATATCACGAGAGGCGTGGTGATAAGACAATTGTCTTTTCAGATAATGTATTTGCTCTTAAGCATTATGCAATCAAAATGAATAAGCCTTACATTTATGGTCCTACATCACAAAGCGAACGTATTCAAATTCTGCAAAACTTTAAGTTCAATCCAAAAGTGAACACGATTTTTGTGAGTAAGGTAGCTGATACTTCGTTTGATTTGCCGGAGGCCAACGTGCTCATTCAGATCTCATCTCATGGTGGTTCAAGAAGACAAGAAGCGCAACGTTTGGGTCGTATCTTGAGAGCAAAGAAAGGTGCCATTGCCGAGGAATATAATGCATTCTTTTATACATTGGTATCCCAGGATACAATGGAGATGAATTATTCTAGAAAACGCCAGCGGTTTTTGGTCAATCAAGGGTACAGTTATAAAGTAATCACAAAATTAGCTGGCATGGAGGACGAACCTGATATGTCATACAAGACTAGAGAAGAACAAGGTCAACTACTTCAACTGGTAGATTACATTTGACGCCTTGTTTGTGGCTGTATAATTTAATTTGTTTAAATACTTTTCTAGGTTTTGGCAGCTAGTGATATCGATTGTGAAGATGAAAAAATTCCAGGAGAATCAGCACCAAGAAGTGGTGCAAATCGTCGTGCGGGTCATATGGGTTCGATGTCAGGCGCTGACGATGCCGTCTATTACGAACACAAGAAATCTAACAATATAAACAAACATCCTCTCTTTAAAAAATTCCGTTATACATGAACTACTACTTTTTCCTATACTCTTTATCTTTTACACGACATTCAAATACATTAAGAAAATCCTATATTCTTTCTAGATCTGATAGTTTGGATTCTTCCTTTGCAATATTGGAACTACAAGGAGATATTATAACGAATGGAGAACATTCACCTGACTCAAAATTCGTTGGAGACTTGCATTATACTAAATGTGGCACACCTATTTTAATTCTTGGTCATCATTTACTTTATGGTAAAGAAATGCCTTTGGATTCACCATTTGCTCTACTGCAAAAACATCAATCTGAGGATGATACTGAATATTTGGTGAAGTCAATAATTACAAAGAAAATTATTTTTAAAACAAGACCAAAACCACTTGTTCGAATGTAAATCTCCTATCCATATAACAATCAGTATAATTTAACAAATATTATTAGCAATTCCTGTTTAGTTATAGGTCGATTAAAAATCGTATCGTTATTTATTACAATTTGTTATTTGAATAATGAATGTAATAAATTAAGTTATGTATTAATGTTCACTGTGTTTAATTAGCTTCAATACCAGCTGGTATTGTTATTCCGCCGGTATCGACCGTGTCTTCTAAATGGTCTGGAAATAATCCAATTTGCGTTTCTTCGTCTTCAATATTTGGCACTATTGGATCAATTGTTTCTTCTGTAGTAGGTGCTGCAATATAATAATATTTGATTTGAATTACGTTTTCACATAAAACTATGATGCTACATGCATATGATTATTAATAAAGCATGAGAAGGGGTCACTAAACGGACTCTCACTTCGACATAGAAGAAGTTTTGACTTGAGAAGGTTCGTAAGAGATGACTAAACCCTGAAAAACTTTGATCCTTAGGATGTCTAGAATATTGTACGTAAACGATAATTCGGTATATAACTTTGTTGCAAAGTTACAGCGAGAAATATAATTAATGCCGAGTAAACCAAACTTTAACACGCTTTTTCTCGAAACCATAATTTTTCAACTAGCAGGGATCTATCCAACCGATTTCGCTCGATCTATGCTGCTAATGCGTAGAAATAAATTCTCTATCATGTAGCATAACGAGTTTTTTGATATTTTAATTTTTCGATTTTATATGACCATTTGCAGGTCGATAATTTTGGTTTTTACAACTCCGGTTGTTCTACGATGTACCAGTTTTTCGCAATTTCTAATACTCACAAAAAACTTATGAAAATAGCAACATTTTGGACCTCCATGATTAGTCCCCTATTAAGGCAAATTTAATGAGGCCTAGTTGAGCCATTAGGTAAAAGTGTTGGACTTAAGGTGGATGCAACTGATATTATAGAGCAAGAAGTTGTAAATGAGAGCTTAAGAGTTGAAAAGAGAACTGGATAAAAACATGCATCAATCTTCCAGCACAATAAAAAAAAGCCAAAAGCATAATAACATACATGATGAATGAATATTTACACTACATATTACCACAAATCGAATGTTATATAGTTGAAAATATATACTTACAGATAGAAGCAGACTTTTCTTTCTTATGATTTTCAACATGGTTTTGATACAATTTCTCATTAACTGTATTGTATGGACATAATACACAACTGAAAAAGCCACTTTTGCCTGGATGCTTCCTCTTCAAATGTAATTTGAATGCAGAACTTTGTATTGTCGTATAATTGCAATGCTGGCACATATAATTTGATAACTAAAATAATTCAACAGATTATTGTATTGATAAAATACTGTTTTATATATTTACTCCTGAATGCCGTAGAGTATGTCTTCGAAACGAATTATGATCGCCAGTTTTAAAAACACAAAGTTCGCATTTATATGGCTTCTCGCCCGTATGTTGTCGCAAATGTAACTGGAATGAATCAAATATTTATTACATTTGCTTTTTAATTTCAATTATCAATATAGACTTACATCTAGCATTGACTTCCTCGCGCATTTGTGTCCACAAATATTACAAATAAATGGTTTGTATTGGTCATGAACAGATTGTATATGTCTCTTTAAATATTTGTTGTTGGCAAACGACTTATCACATTTCGGACAGTTCAGCTTCCATTTTTCTTCGGGCAAATGCGAATTGGAATGATTTTGTAAATCTTGTAAACGATTAAACTGTAGTCCACAAATTGAACACAAAAATGGTTTGAAGTTTTTCGAGTTACTATGAATTTTCATATGGACTAATAAATCATCTAAAAAAAATATACATGAATCAGTAAATATAATTTAGTATTTCAATTTTATTCATACATGGTGCAGCACATTTAAAAGATTTACATATTGAGCATTCATAAAGCCCAATATCCATATTATGAGCCTTCCATATATGTACTCTACATGTACGCCATATAAAAAATAATTTATCACACAGTTTACACTTAAAACGTTTCTTTTGGCCTTCTGTATGATATTCCATATGCTTCAACATTATCTCTTTACTTGCAAAACTATTGTCACAGCCTTTAATCATACATTTCACTTTTTTATGAGCCACCTCCTGATTATGTACCAACATCTTTAACTGCTCCTGATCAATTTCATCTGCATCCTTATTCTCTTCAGATTTTTCACCAATGTCTATTTTTGTTAAATTATGATTCTATAATGTTATACATATATGCTTTACCAAACTTTAAAAAAATTCTATTCTTTTGAAATATTTACTTACCACAATCATATGTCTCTTTAACTGCTCAACATTTTCATATGCTGCACTTTTACCATCACACTTTCCACATAAATATAAATCTTTGATTTCACCTTGCTTCTGTTGAGGAACTTGAGGACTAGATCCATGACATTTGTGTAAATGTTTAATAATCTCATCATATCGTTCAAATAAACATCCACAAATCTTACATTTGTGTGCTGATACAATTTCAATTTGATCATTTACATTTGCACTTACTAGTAAATGTTGATCATTAAAAATATGTTTATCTAATACTTGTATATTATTTCTTATAGTATTTGGTTCAGTTTCATTTGGTTTCAGATTAAGTTGCAGAAGAACTTCATCAGGTAAATAAATACTTGATGTAATGTTATTGTTTATATGTTCTAGAGTAATTCCAGGATTGTTGCAATTATCATTTCCTTGTAAACTTGTTGAAGTTTGTGCACTCTCATTGAGTGGAACATGGTCATATGTCCAGGTTGCATTAAATTGTTCTGCGTTTGGAGCTAAGGAATTTAATAAAATATTTTGTACTTGAATACTATTCTCTAGTATTTGAGAATTTTTTATATTACTGTCGTTTGTATTTGAAACATGTTCAGATAACAATTCGTTCATGCTGATAATTAAATAATATTGAAACTAGAAATTAATCTTTACGAACGGAGAACATTAAGGTTATGTGTTTGATTTTTGTTTGTTTTGTCTCAAAATTTTTAAATTTTCAAACAAATTTTGATTAGAAAATAATATATGAGTAAATTTTCAAGAAATTTGATTTTTGTTCTGGTTGTAACATCTTAAATTATATATTTCTATGAATAAATGTAAGTAGGAAAAACTATATTCTTTATTTATGAATAAATAATATATTATACATTATTAAAAATTATTTTAATAATTCATATCAAGGAAAACAAGAGAATTATTAAGTGTGAAAGTATAAACTAGAACAGGGTAAAGGCTGTTTTTATTATCCTACTTCCATGAATTCATTATTTGTTTGTTGATTGTACACAACAAAACATACCAAATAGAATATTTAAATATTTATAAGCTTTCTGCGAAAGTAATAAGAATGAAATAAAAAGTACCTCGCTATTTTCTTTATGTTTAATATACAAAATTAATAAAACATTAGATGTTTATTAATGAGAACCATGTAGTACAAAGGGTGGCCTACATCTAATCCAAAGTTGACAAAATTTTCTAAATTCGGAACATTTCATAATTGTTTTCAATTTTCATTGAATTATTTTCATTTTACGAACAAGATATCTTTAGATTTACCACAGGTTTTACTTTTTTTTATTTTTTACGTAAATTAGAAGACAACCAATGGGATCAATTGCGCCTTGATTTACGTTACGCAGCGCTGCGCGCGGTCGTATCATAGTCCACGGCCAAGCATGCCCACGTAGTCGTTTCGCTTGGCATCCATTGTATCTTCTTGTAACACACGCACATTCCTGTGTCTGATTTGGATTCGACTCTCATCCTTGGCAAGATGGATCATGTGCTGCTTATTTCATTGGTAAAGGGAAATCCTGAACTATATTGTACAACCCATCCTAATTATGCCAAAATCAAGCTAAAGGAAGAAATATGGGAACATATTGCTGCAGAACTCAATTCAGAAGGTGAGTTCAACCATTCAATCATATATTGTTTGA
>JARJDU010045649.1:0-10000 GCA_030264695.1 Lissagria laeviuscula
AAAATTAAGTTTGATTTTTAACGCAAAGTAAAGAGGGCGCTAATGTCGGAAATTTTATCAAAATGTTGAAAGGCTATATCTCCTGAACCAAAAGGAATAGATAAAAACTAATTGCAGATTTGAATTCAGGAGGATGAGTTTTATCAGATAATAGTATAAAAGTTTTAAAATTTTGTAATTTTTTTGAAATTTTGTTTTTAGTGGCAGTTTTGACTACTTTATTATGGGCTGAGATAATTGAGATGCATACCATTTTAAAGGGGATTTAATTAGCTTTCTAACGATCGCAAAATTATTAACATGGGATAATTAGTTTCAGAGTTATCCTGGATTGTATAATTACAAACATGTCAGAAAAAATGTAAACAAACTTTTTGAGCCTTAATTTAAGTCTTTTCCCGAATGTTTGGGGGGTGATTCTAATTTCTATCTTCAAGAGAATTTAATAACCTTTCTAATGAGGCATATTAAGTTTATTTGGGATAATTAGTTTTTAAGTTATGAGCGTTTAAATGTCAAAAAACAAAAAAAATAATTAAAATTTTGTTTTTTGGGGCAGTTTTGACTATTTTATTATGGGCTGTGGTAACTGTGATGCATACCATTTTAAAGGGGATTTAATTGGCTTTCTAGCGATGGCAAATTCATTAACATGGAATAATTAGATCCAGAGTTATTCTTGATTGTATAATTAAAAACATGTCAGAAAAATTGTAAACAAACTTTTTGAGCCTTAAGTTAGGTCTTCTCCCCAAGGTTTGGAGGGTAATTCTAGACCCTATCTTTAAAAGAATTTAATGACGTTTCTAATGAAGTACATTAGGTTTACTTGGGATAATTAGTTTCGAAGTAATAAGCGTTTAAATGTTAAAAACCAAAAAGAAACTATTTTTAGCCCTTATTTTGGGATTTTTTGTAAGGTTTTGAAAGTATAACTAAACTTTATCTTCTATAGAATTTGAAGACCATCATAAATATGTATATTAAGTTTCTGTGGGATCATTAGTTTAGAAGTTATAAGCATATGAACCTAAAAAACACTGAAAAACAAAATTTGGCCAACCATTTTTGCCTATTTTCGATAAGTTTGGAGATTAATTCTGGACTCCACCTTTAAGAGAATTCTCTATCTTATAGAGAATTTGAAGACCTTTATAAATATGTATATTAACTTTCTGTGGGATTATTAGTTTAGAAGTTATAAGCGAATGAAACTTAGAAACACTGAAAACAAAATTTGGCCTACCATTTTTGCCCTTTTTCGGCAGGTTTGGAGAGTAAATCTGGACACTATTGTCAAGAAAATTTTGTATGATTGCAAATATAAGTATTTTTTAGAATTGGATATGCAAAGCCGTTACCAGTGTCTGGTGGTATTTCATGCAAGCTAATTATATGTTTATATTGATGGAAGGTATATATTTGCACAATTTAATGTTCCTCAACTTATTCTCCGAGCATAGCAGCGTACGGCCATATTATCTTTTTGGCTGGGGTAACTAGAATTAGAATTCCACACAACTTCTACTTACCTTTAATATTATAAATTAATATTCCAGGAATTCCAGCATTCTTTATCACTTTGTGGGTTATTCTTCGATCTATGTATGATAATAAAATGTGCTGGACAACTCAAGGAAACACAAAAATCGCATGGCTAGTGCAAGGTCCTATTAGTCTATCAATACTGGTACGTTTAAACAGTGCAATTCTCAATTAAAGAACCAAAAAACTGATCATAATGTTTCGTTTCAGATTAACTTTTGTCTTTTCATCTCAATCACACGCATATTATGCATAAAAATAAAATCTATGTATGTTCAACATAATAAAATTAAATATCGGTAACTCTATACCAAAACACTCTGTCAATCGCTCAATTTGATGAATCCGATTTTCAGGCGTCTTATTCGATCCACCCTGACTTTGTTATTAATCTACGCTGTTCCTTATGCCATATCGCTGATATTGTTTCACATAGTTTCGCATTTCCAAGAAACAATAGTGGAACTGATTTGGATAAGTTACGATCAGATCTTCACTGCGTTCCAAGTGAGTACATTATGCGTAAACAAGATACCATTAAGATGATTGATTCGCAATAACTCACATCATATAGAATATAGGTAATGTGATACACTTGTCGTAGGGATTGTTCATGGGATTGATTTATTGCTTGCTGAACAGTGAGGTGCGAACAGAGGTCAAGCAGAAGATTCATTCGATTCGATACTATCACGAAAATTCAAAACGAGCTCGTGCATGCCGCACTATTTCCAACACAATGCAATTTACTATTCCAATACCAAGCCGAGATGAAATAGATGGACGAAGGAATGCAGGTAATTATAGATCTACGGAGAATTTGTAAGATACTTTTCTTACAAGGGCATGTTTATTGTTTTTGAAACATAAAAAATACATATAACATTTTTTACAGCTTAAATCAAATAATGTATTAGCTGCTATTGCGTTTTGTTTCAAATTGTACAAATCATTTGCAAACTTATATAATATTTTTGCTACGACACACACGCACACATACACACGAAATGATAAATTTAATGTCTAACACATGATGATCTTCATGTGCATATCCATCATGTTTCTAAATACATCATTATCTTTCCTATTGAATTGTCATTTATTTCCTACAATAAATGTGCTGTATTTAGAAACATGCCCTATAATATTACAATTATTTAATGTAAAATGTACTCGTTGATTGGTAGAGTGCAGGGCGAGTGAAACAATGTTATGTTAATTTTGAAACATGTGAATTGAAAAGCTATGATTGTTGTTAAAAATTCTTCTTTAAGAATTTACAATCGACCGAAAATGCATGATTTCAATAAGGAGAGACTTAATCAATAGATAATTCATTAATAAAACTACTTACTCATGAAGTCTTAGGAAAGAAACAACGCTTATAAAGGCGCTAATTATTTATCGTACTAAATATCATTTTTAAAATTCTTCCTAGTACTTCGCAATTACGCTTATTCCTTGCGGGCTTTACGCTTTCGCACTGGTTCTTCCATCTTGGGCACCTATAACAAAAACAGGTTATTGATGATTACTTCATAAATAATTTAAATTCACGCCCAATTACAAAATTTCAGTAATCGATATAAATATATATTATATAAACAATGGCTTGATTGCTGTTTTTTTTTGTGCTAATAGAACAGTTGATATACTATGTGATCTATGTTATAAAATTTAAACAGAAAAGTAACTTACTTCTTTGTACTTTTCCTCGTCGTCTTCCTCCTCAGCTTCTTCGTCATCCTCGTCACCTGAATATTTCTCCTTTTCTTCATCGTCCTCTTGTTCTGCCGGCATTTCTCTGACGACATCACGTTCAGTGTCGTCCGCGGTCGTTTCATCAGTCTTTTTGGCTGCGGCAGCGCGTTGTTGCTCTTCCTGGTCCTTATAGATTAATAAATATATTATAACATATGTGTTAAAATGTGATTATCATTAATCACATTAATGACTTTCACCTATAGTGAGATTAAAAGCATGATGTTTATAATAAATACCTGACTAGATGAAGAGCTTGGCTTACAGCAAAGGTACAAAATAAACACTACTGGAACTGCTAGCACTACAATGTACAAAGCCCAAAGAGCTGGATACTCATTCGTCAACGATGCGAGTCGCTCGAAAACGCTTTCCTAGCAAAACCAAACAAAAATAAAATCATTACTTCTCTGTAGCAATAGACCAAGTAACAGATATAGATGGACACAGGAATTAAACACCATATAAAGTAAGCTGCCCATGCTTTAGGCCTGTAGTTTAAGAATTTCATCATTCTTCCCCGAAGTGTCACCTCAAGTTAAAAAACAAAATGTATTTCTGCATATATTGACTCACGTTTTAAACTATAAATTAAATCTTATGACAAACGACTGTACTTACCGACTCCTTACTAATCTTAGCTCTCTTCTTGTCATAAGTTGCTGCAGCCCACTCTTGTGCCGCTTCCAAACTATCAGCAATGATAATATTATCAAAGAGAATATTTTCAGACATGCTCCACAGTTCAAAACCGACAGCGCTCTAAAAATCACAAACCAATTAAATTATTAGTGTACCATAGTTGGCACATTTCACATGCTAATGCGTGTGCAAAGTAGGAACTTTTCACACGATAGTAAGAGCAAGAAGAAGAAAAAAAAACTTACAATACTTTGCATCTTGAATGGGTGTTTATCCTCGTAGAAATCCGGATTGGGAATATTCTTAGGCCTCCATTTACCCTTGTAGTTAGGATTATCAATCAAGGGACTCTTCCACTTGCCCTTATAATCCGGGTTATTAATCAAAGGAGGCTCCCATTTCCCACATCCAACAGCATTAGCACAAGCTGGATTTTCAATAAGTGGTGGTTCCCATTCCCCATCAATTTCATTATCCCAGTCTTCAGGTTTTTGAGCGTTGATATCAGGAATATTTGGAACTTCGTATTCGAGCCATCCATCGGGCATGGAGGCATTCTCATCAATAATTTGCGGCGTTGCATCTTCGTCCCAGTCGTCTGGTTTCTTCGCCTCAGGATCCGGGATCTTCTCACGTTCGTCCCAATCTTCTGGTTTCATATCATTAGGGTCCTCGATCTCTGCCGATGGATTCACAGACGGCGTAAAATCTTCCAAAAGGCTACCACTGTTGAACACAGTCTTGTCAATCTGTACTTCATAAGTATTATCCGGATTGATAATCAGTGTAAACAAGTGCGGTAATTTATCGGAGAACACCTCGACGAAGCGCTCCTTGGGTTTCTTGCAATGTTTCTCTTCGATGGTGCCATTCTTAGGATTCTTGTGGCGGAAGATAAAGTGCAATTTATGATCGGTGCCACACTTATCGGGACCGAACATAATAGTGTAAGGTGTCTTGTCATGGAATTGTATCAGATTTCTACTATCGATCCCTTCGCTAAGAAGCTTTAAATATGCTCCACCACATTCTTGACCTTCTTGGAACGTAACTTCGTATTGTACAATTAATGGTTTGGTGTCGAATATAAAAGGCTTCACCAAACGCGACGAAATGGCGGCGTGTTTAGCTTTCGATTTGAGCACCATTCCCTTGTCATTTTGCAAGCCGTCGCGGGATGGCGATTCCAATGCCCATTCGCCATCGTATTTGGCGATGTCTTCGGAAATTCCTTCCTTTTTTGCCTGAGATTTTACCCATAATTTGTGAAATTGTGTTACGTCGTCGAAATGTTCGGCGAGATAAATTGCAGATGGATTGGATGGCACTGGCGATGAATATGGAAAGTCATCATCTACTGGTGCTGTTTCAGGTGCAGATTGTTGGTCTTGCACTTCTTCGGATTCTACTTCCTGTAATTTGTTTGGTATATTTAAATTATGTGAAAAGTATAATATTATATGTACTTACAAATTCATCTATATTATTAGCAACCACTACGGCCGTAAAAGCCAAAGCCATACAGAACAAAATATAGAATTTCATTGTTTGTTACTTCATTCGCCTTCTGTAAAAGAATTATTGATAAAATTTACCTGTGCTAATCGTTATAAATAATTATAAATGTATAACAATGTAAATTATCATTTATATGGAATTATGTTTACAATTATCAATTCAAATATGACATAACGAAAATAGAAATGTATTAAATAGTTTAAAAAATGCATATACAAGTATGTATACATAACTGGTATGCAAGAATTGATAAGATGGTACTATATTCCAGCTGATATCATATAAACATTTCCAAGGTGTGATCAATGAACATTTATACTATATATAAATAGAAATAGTTTCTGTACTTTTATTCGACATCTACTTCTTGTATAGTCACAATGACTATTAAATTGTAGATAAATGTAATATAAAAGTTAGGTATTTGATGGATAATAATTTACTCCTAGTTACTTCTGAATCGGCAAAGTTGGTGACCAAATTTTGAATTGCCAACGCGCGCTACTCTCTAGACAAGAAAGACAAATGCTAGGGGCTGCGCACATTGCGCACCGAACGAAATAGATTGCAATAATTTAATTCATTCTTTTACTGCACAAAAGACACGAAAAGTGCAATAAGGTTGCTCACCTCAGATGAATTTCGAAATTAGCTTTATGGGATGTGCATGGGAGCATTTAATACCCAAATGAGCAAACGGATATGAAACAAAATATTCCCATGATGATACATATTAATATTAATTTAAATTCAATTAAATCTGACATCCGAATAATTGATAACTATATACTATGTATATAGCCTAATTCAACCTTAAAATTCACATTCTTATCGCAATCATAAATCACCAGCGATATCAACCACACTAACTAAATATTGCAAATAGCATTCTACCAACAAAGCATCACCATAAATAAACAACCAAAAACGTACGTCGGAGCGCGTTCCATTTAACTAATCCGTAATTTAACGAAACCAAAATACGCAAATTAATCCAATAAAAGTTCAAGAACAGGAAAACAAGCAAAGGCAGACACGTATTGGTTTTAATTGAATTTAATTTAAAAGTACTTCCTGAATAAGACTTAACCTCACACCGGAATGTCGGTCAATGAATTTAATAAACCTGACGTGTAAGAGATTATTTTAATATCAAATTATATGCACAATGTATTACCTTTCGAAAAAACTGCAGCGACTTAGTCAAAGTCTACACATTCAGCAGGTATTTGCAGGGAATTATTCGACCGGAGAAATAAAACAGGGGTGCAAGGAACAGCACTATGACACATCCAAAACGAATGAAGCACGAATAGACTTGTTTCGCTTTCTTATGACAAATGACAGTTGGTAACGTCAGTAACGGTAGCCAATCACAGGCGACCAGATGGCACTGCGTTGGAAATAGTAAGAAAAGCTTGAATATTGAAAATTCCGTTTGTTGTTAAATAATTATAATTAATAAACTATAACTATGACTTTAAATTTTTATTTTCTTGTTTTAAATCTTTGTTTTGTGCATTATTTTTAATTTGTCTTTTATACTTAGTAACATATATAGTAGCAAATTTATTACATGTGTTGTTTTGGTTGCCTATATTATTAATTTAATTTATAGTTAAATTGGTATATAACAGATTTTATTTTCTATTAACAACATTATGAATAACAATTGAATATAATATACATTATAATAAAATGTACATATTTACTATTATTTTAATCGTAAAAAATTGAAAAGAGTGCGCAAACTCATTTGAACTTTGATAAACGCCATTAGTGACATCGGAAAATGTCAAATGTCATCTGGCAAGCTAATGCATACACAACCAAGTGATCGGAATTCATTGCGGTTTCAATTCCCAGAAATGTGTATAAAAAGCCTTACAGAACTAAACAAAGCTAAAGAAAGCATTTATCACATGTGCACATATCCGAATTGGACAACTAATCAATATAGTTTATGTAATTCATGTTAAATTCGAACGATGAAGTGAATTCACTCATAAGGGCGATGGGTTGACCAAGCGGTCGCATCGGGTGGGCGCGAACGCGCACAATCTACGAAAGCAAACATCAAACAACGATATCCACATTCACGCATCATATATCGAGCTTGTAGTTAGTGTCAGTGCATCGAGCGTGTAGTGGGCATAATGGTGTGGTGGTAATATTATCACCGGTGAAATTCTGAACGCTTCCAGTTGCACTCGATACTCAATGCGTTCTGTAACTAACCTAACGGCTTCTCATTATTCATTCTTATAATCGTGCAGTGCGTACAGCGCTTATATCGTATCAAGGAATGGCAGTGATAGCACGTTAATTGCATTCTTAAGTGCTATCATAGATCTGCATTGTTTGTGTAATCGTGCAGTGGAAGTGAGTAGTGAGTGTGCGCTGATTGCAAATGCACAACCCACGTTCATGTCAGTTCACGCTCAGTCCCGTTCGACACCGTGCCTGCATGTCTAGCCTGGTGGTCTACTGCCGCCCATTCAGTCACTCCACCAGGCCGCTTGCAAGTGCTACTTGTATATGCACCATCAAAACAGCTGCTCTGTCGACGACGCGCGTGAGTCGATTTCCATGTGTTTGCCTACGGTTTGTGGAGGCGTGGTAAATATTAATTAAGCGAAAGGTGCAACCCTCGTAAACAGTCGGCTGTTATCACGATATATACATTGACAGTAGAAGAAAAAAACCAGTGCAACTTGTTGATCTGGTAATCAACACAAATAAGACTTTTTTTTTATAATAAAATATTAATTAATGTTTTGAATGTGAATGTGTATAGTACTATAAAACGTGTAACTTATTTTAAAGTTCGATTTTATTAATAATCGTCGATTGAAACGCGTCCAGCGCGCGCTTTCCGTCGCCGTTGGTGTTCGGTGAATGTCCGATGTGCAATTGTTATTATTGTGGCGTGTCGTATTTTCGTAGCAGCAGCAGCAAGAGGCGCGACAGCGACGCTCGCAGGTTATGCGCTGGTGACTCGTACGCAAGCAAGCTTGTTGGAAAACGTTCGGCAGTGTCTCGAAGCGAAGCATAGAATGAGCAGTTGGGCAGCAAGGATGCATAGGCGCGCTGCCACATTCGGTAATGTTGTTACGTCGTGCGGCCACCCATCCGGACCCTATCCGAGGCGGCTGGATAAAGTTAAATTCGGCGTAACCCTCGAGGAGGTCTGCAAGAATGATATCCCGGGACCATTGCTCGTAAGTATTAAGTTAATTATGCAATTGGGCGATCATCGCCCGCATTCATAAATAAACTAAATTTTTTATATACTGGGTGTTAATTATTTTCGGCGTTTAAATATATTTGAGCTCTATAAGTTCAGTTAATATATTGATTTCATTAATACTAGGTTTGACGATTTTTCATATTTTTTTTTTCTTATTTCAAATTTTGTGTCGACCTAGTTTCTTAGGTTATTGTTATCGTATTGTGTGTTTTTAATATTTGAGGGAAATTTCTGCAGATTGTGGGACAACCGCATCAGAAATCTAATATATTTAGGATTCGTTTGAAAGATTAATATTAGATATTAAATTTTTTGTTACGATTTGGCAAATTATGGCACACAGCAAAATTCTAAAATGTTTTTCATTCGTTAGGAAGATTATTAAATTCTTCGTACTTTGCACAACCCTTCGGTCGAGAAGTTGGCCGGCAACTTGCGGCACTAAAATCAAAATATCTTGTTTGACATATCTTGTTTGAAATTCAGTTCTTAGAATTAGAAGGAACAGTTAATTTATAACTTTTATTTTTAATTCTTACCAAGGTACACAAGTTTCTATTTTATCTGGGCACAGATTGTATCAAATGTTGCATAAAGATAAACTACTTATTACGATACTATTACTCGTTCTGGAACTGCGCATTCAAAAAAAAAAAATATTCAAATGTGCAAAACATAATTGCCATTTATAGACAAAGAGGTTATGTTGTTATTTTTTTTGTTTAGTTAAAAACACATTACATACCGAATGCGTATGCGTCGAACTGTTAATACTATCTTTGAACCTAGGGCGCTAAAACTATGATTTTTTCTCGGATCTGTGTTAAATTTACTCACAGCCGATGTCATCATTTTCTCGGAAACGTTGATAATTTTTTCCTGAAAATTATCGGAGAGAGACAATTCATTGCAAGGAACTTACGACACGAATGGCATTAAAATCTGAAACAAGAGGTTCCATTTCGACTTTATTTTGTTGCTCTATTTGAGTTTTAATGATCCACGTGCTATATATCAGGGTTTTTCAACTAATGGGTTTGATATAAGAACTTAAAAAAAAAGCATTCTGTATAGTCTAGCTGTAAAGATTGATAAAAACAATTTATTTTGAAATATGACAAAATTGACATTTTTTTCTTGTATGTTATTATGCCCCTCACAATGTGGGGGACCCAAGCTTTGGAGGGCCCTTAATAAACTTGTAATTTTTTTCTGATATTTTATTGAAACGGTAAAGAGGTCCCCTAGTGATGTGGGGGCCATGATCGCAATACAAAATATGTA
>JARJDU010045662.1:0-31174 GCA_030264695.1 Lissagria laeviuscula
AATATAATAATACAATTTGTTCAACACTTCATAATCATCATTGGACGTGGATTAATTATGCAAGTAATTTTCAACAACACCGTTGCAAAAATATCAAAAGACTTTTCACCGTGTGACATTTAATGATTGCGCCCAATGAAATTTGCCTACCATCGAGTGTGAAAAAGAAAGTAATTGCAGAAAATCGACATTTTTCTGCCCCTTGCTTCGTCAGCGCAAAGATGAAAGCATAGAAACGTCAATGCAAATACCGAGAACGCCCGCGTAATTGGAATTTCGCTTGCCTTTGATGGAAATTTATCAACGCAATGTACAACCAGAACAAATTAATACCAAGAATTTAGTCGCTTATTATGTTCCAACGCCGTTTTCCTCTGTGACAAAAATTTATTTGTGATTAAATCATCCAAGCCCAACGTCGTTTTAAACACCACGACACTAAGACCGACTTGCAATTTACACATCGAATTTTTCCAGCTTTCTTAAGTTGTTCTTTATTTTTTAATTGAAAATTTCTAATTGAAATTAGTGTCAACTTGTAATCACCAATTAAATAAACCTTATGTGAGCACAACTGAAATATAAAAATTAAATTTCCTCGAAATACTGACGAAATGCATCAATATTTAGAAGTGGTAAGTAATTTATTAAATAGATAATGTGCTGTTATAGAACTCTTTTATCTAAGTTTAGGCCTTTATCCAATCAAACATTCTTGATTCGAGGAATTTAACAGGGGGCTAGATAGTAGAAATATTGACAATTAATCATAAACCGGATGTCGATTGAATTTTGCGAATTTCAACAAATCAAAGCCAGGTTCGCCAGGTGTATGTCAAATGCAAATAGATGTACAACAACTTTATTAGTCACATAATAGTTTAATGGGCGAAATTTAGCGATAAGACATTATTGTTTTAGCAGTTATCTGATAATTCAGAATTGAGCATGATTCCAGGTAATGTTGATTGTCAAAATCCCCAGTACGCTTATCATTGTAAATCCTCAAACGATTGAAATGAATGTATGATAAACACATCTAGTATGTGGTTGGCGCAGTTCTATTGTTTACCGTGTTATACGCCTTCTTACCAAGAATTTCGAAAACCAAGATAAGCAAATCGATTTTTGTTTGCACGTGATTATGAATGATTTTTTGTTTATTTATAAGAAATAATTCATGGAACTCAAACTCGCTGAAATCGTAAATTTACCGGTATTACCTTTACTAGTTCTTTAATCACATTTCCAACCCTATTGGGCGAGTGCAGTCACTGAAAATGATTTCCGTTCTATTTAGATACAAAACTCATGAAGCCTGATTATTTATTTGAATTTGGTTGATTTGTGATGGAATGACCCAATAGCGAGGTACAGATAACATTTGGCCACAAGTTTCCGTTTCGTTGCAAAATGTTCGTCATTCTCAAGAACTATCACTCAATACCCAATCCCATTAAGAAATAAGGTAATTATCAGAGAAAGAAGAACGCTATTCCCGGTAGGCCTCGGCTGATCTAATAAAAATGCTTTTACGGATAATGTCTTTGCTTCGAGCGACGTCATTGCTTCGCACTAAAAGTTTGCACGCAAACTGTACATTACATGGCCCAAAGAAGCAACTAAGTTTAATAAGAAATTTAATATAAACAATAATAAAGTGTAGGTAGCTAATTGACATTGAGAGAAGTGTGAGTTGGTACAAAGAAGTTAACAAACCAACGCCAACAACAAAAAAACGCATAAAAACTGCTCGTATTTTTTTCTTTTCTTGATTCGTTAGAATTCTAATCGCCTCGTTTCGGCAAGTTGCAGGAACCTAGCTATAAATACATAAAGTTGATAGGTGAACATAATGCTTTTATAACAAAACGAACGATTTCCACGAAACCGACTGTAATATACATACAGCGATAGTCTTTTGGCTGGCGCTAAATTCCGAGTATTACAGTGAAATGGTTCTGACTATAGGTATACATATAGGCAACATATATACGCACACATACACAACACGCAGTTAACCACACATGCATGCCCACACACCCATGCTTTAACCAATCCTGGTTAGACACACAAGCGCACGTAGAGTCAACATTATGAGACGAAAATAAACTCCCCAAATTAACCCAATTGTGTCAGAGGTAGTCGTAGTAGTACTTACTCGCACGAACATCTTTCGTGTCGCCCTGCCCCCACCGAAGAACATGAACATGATGGATGATCGGTCCGATGCGAAGCAAACAAACGCAACTGTATGCATCGCAAGTGGCCCCCGTAACAAGTAATATTTACAATAAGTATCCTCGCTTGTCCATCGACGGCTAATACTGATAAAACTAAATATATGCATGTATTAAAAAAGGAACGACGCGGAAACTTAATTCAGTACTGAGAACCGGTACGACGCGAGTTCGTTGGTTCTCCGTATTTATGGATTATTTATCCGTTGCTGGTTATATTTGGGATGTTTCCACTTAATCGATTCATTATTTACACATCGTTACCGGCCGCGTCTCACTCGTTTTTTTTTTTTTTAATATGCAATTTAATACACTTTTTCAGCATTTATTCTAGTTGCAACGAGATTGACATAGCAACATGAGTAAAGCACTTACGAATCTTTTTCTTGTTTTAAATATAGTTCGCCTTCTGGATTATTGCTCGATCATAAATGCGAAAATCGGTCATTTTTAACTGTTGATCAGGACTACACTGTATAAGAAGCAATCAACGCTTATCCCACTAGATCCACATGACCCAATTTTCCTAATCATGTCAAACTAAAGAAGACAATCTACGCATAAATATACCGATATTAAAGTAAAATGCAATATGCTTTTGTCAAGATAACAATGCACGTATACAATGCTTGACAGCGTAACTCCAAAGCTTAGCGAGTATTATGGTTTACTCAAGATTTCCAGTCTAGGCAAATGCGTTGGTTTTATGGGACCAGTCCGAAGATTTCCAGTCTCTGCAATCTATTCCAGTCTTCGGCTTAATATTGCTAAGTCTTTATGGCAATTCGTTGTCATAACAACATAGCTAACCCCCTTTCATCCCAGCAGGATTCTACAGCCACAAGGGATGTACATCTGTACAGTAAATTTCGTCAGCTATTAGGACATTTCTTAATCATGGGTTAATTTGTCCAATATATAGCGCCGATAGTTTCCTGGCAAAAGAGATAAAGAGACTGCGTGTGCGCCTGCGTAAATGAAGCATTTCCCGCCACGAGAGACTACAATGAGATATGCTTGTTCAAAGCCGGAATTTCATAAAACAGAAATGCAGAGCTAGGGGTGCATTAATGAAGTTCGTAGATGGTCGTAGCGAGAAGTATTCGGATGGTTTCGTCGGTGCACTTCGCGGAATTCCATGTTTGGGTGAATCGATGAGCGTTCTAGTTATTTGCGTTCGTAGGTGCAGTAAATTTAGCTGGAAGTGACTCAGACGGCCAGCCGGCGGATATATTTTCACACCGAAGAATTACACATAATCCATTATTGCCGTATTATTAGCTAGTTCCTTATAAAAGTGAATTGGTGGGCTATTTTTAGATTGTTCGTAAGCATTTCACCTGGCGCCAAACAAAAGGTATATGTAGTGTACGAATACAATTTTTCCAGCGAAATGCAGGGATTGTGAAAAGAAGAACAATATGAACACGAATAACGATGCTGCTTTTTCGAAATTTATATACACAAAGGTGTAGGAAAGTAAATGAAATAGCGTAGATAGGTACGAAGTTTTAATTATTCATAGAGAGATACGTATATGTCTAAGTTCCAGGAATTTAAATTTATATTTAGGTACTATGTTTATTATGAACGAGTTTTAAAATGTTTAATTGTTTTTACCTCATACAAAGCAAGCAAAATAATTAATTTAATAAAAATAAAGTTATCTAAAGTTAAATTGAATAAGTAAATAAATTAGTCTTTCAAATATATATATATTTCCCACAAACTGATAAGTTAAACAATTCTAGGATTTATTAGACAATGAAATTAACTAAAATAAAAAGCACAATATAATTATAAAATTTCCCAATTAGTCACCGACAAAAACTACTTTCTTAATAAAATCGCAATGCATATTAATCCGAGAATTCTTACTACACTGTTCAGTAACTTACAATGGTTTACAGGAAATATGAATGTTAACCATTTTCACCGAAAAAGATGCACACAATATGCATGCACCACTATGAGTGCAATGCAATTTCGTGTGTATGTATATCGATACGCATCGAATCGAGAAATTGCAATTAAAAAGCAAACTGGGAAAAGGGAAAATAACTATCGCGCAAATATTATATGAACAAAAGTTCCCCAATAAGTCGCTTGAATATGTATGCTTTACTGTCATACAGTGGCGGATTTATGCTCAGGCGCGCACCGGGTAGATTCAAACAGGCTGCCACGTCCCCCTTACGAGGGACTTCAAACTAATTGAGCGCCTCGGCTCACTTTACGAGGAGCCTCAAACTCATTGTGCACCTAGAAACCCGTCAGCTCTAAATCCGACGCAGTTGTCATAGACTACAGGCTTGAATAATTTTCCAGGTATGCTCTTCAAAATAAACAACAATAAAATTATTCAATAATTTGAATTCTATGCTAGCAATAAAAGTAAGTGTCAACTCATGCTCGTAATAAAATCGAAAATTTGTGGTATCATTTACGACCAGCTTCTTAGTTCTCGCTAATACAACATACAATTTTCAATGACTTCCAGCAATTTTCCCAACACGAACCGAACGAACAATAAACGGCTCTGGTTCGGCTCAGTGCTAATGCAGACTACAGTAACGCAAGAGACAATTTTCGTTAGAAACACTTTACGATACATTATAGGCGCTAAGCAAGCGTAATGCGTGAAGTCGTGGAAACGTTTACAAGCATGCGCTGCGCTGTGCGAAAACTATTAGCGCAAGAGCAGAAGCCGCGATCATCTTCGGGCGCGTTAACTGGAAGCCAGTTAGTTAGCATCAACAGCAAACGAACTGTTTCCACCTGACTTCAACCAACTAGCGCCTCCACGTCGCGGATTTATCTTAAAACGAAAATGAAAAACTGCGATTGCAATTGAAAAGAAACGTTGACAAATCTAATATACCAAATTCTAATGTACAATGCAGCAATTTTTTTTTCTTCTTCTTCTATCAACAGATGCGTTTTAAGTAGTTGAATTACGCGTAAAACACGCCTGGTATAAACTACTAACCGACCATCACCAAGCTACCAGGCAAGTTCTTTGCGAATGTACTAGGCGCGAGTGCCATCCATGCAAGTTGACTTACATAATGTGTACTGCAAAGTCAGCGAATTATCGGAATCGTTTTGCGCAGGAATTTTGCAGAACTGGTGGTGGGCATTGGAGTTGCCGCAGCAGGTGGTGCGCGCGGGGAGTTTTATGTTTTCGGCGTAAAGCACTCCGGAGAAAAGAGAACCTCAGACTGGCTCGGGCGCCGATCAGGAGTCTAATGTGACCGGCTGCGGTCGGTAAGCGAAACGCTCGCGAGGCGTTTGGATGGTGCCGGCAGATGCGGTGGTCTGGTCTCTGGGGTATACCAGGAATTTCAGTGCGAATTGACATGAGCAGCGGCGTATTTAAGGCTGACGATTTCAAAGGCGCACAAACACTTTCGGAATTTGTAGGCCCCATGCATGCGCCTCCTGTGCCAATGATAAAAACCGCCACTGGGCATGAAGTTAGAACAAGAGAATGATCCATCTGTGGTGTCGCCAACATTGGTTGAAAAGTTTGGAGATACATAGCTTACTTCCATCCAGCGTTTAATATTCGAATATATTGGTCTTTGAAAGTTATCAATTCTTTCAGCACGTTTTCAATAATTTTTGAAGTTCCTTCTATCGTTTACAAACCATAGCATTCTGGAAAAAAACTAGTTCGGTGGCGCAGCGAGTATAGTTGGCGCCTTTCGTTCAAAAATATCGCATGAGCACAGTTTGGCTCCTGTGGCATGATAGCCCCGCTTGCCCACCCCTCGCTACGCCGCTGTACTTGTTGAAGTAAGAGCGGAGTTATCAAATACATTTATTTACTAAAATAGTAAGTAAACACGTACGTAGTAAAACGAAATCATTGAAATCCCCAATAATATACAATATCAATATGTGAAGTACGATTATTCATCTGAACAGCTGAAATTCCAAGGAATCGTGTGCGATCATAACATTTACAATAAAAATTGTCATTGTTATCTGTATACCCTTTTGTTGGATAATGTGTGGCAATATATTGATATTTGCGATATATGTACTAAGAAAACCAACACACAAGTGTTGTATGCATTGACGACTTACATATTTAATTTTGCACAACATTCTGAGAAGTTAGTAATTTCAACTATTTTAATAAAAGGGCAATACAGATGTTTGTTATCACGAAATTAGAGTGAAGTACAAAATTGTGAGAATCTATTAGCACTATGGCTCATATTTCACGCGGATAGCATTAATTTAATTAATTCGACCAAAATGTGTAGGAAATATTTGTCAATATTAGTAATAACCTAGACAATTATATACTAGAAGAATGCTCATCATTCCTAAATATAATTGGTAAGTATGATGCATTGTATTCCATTGAACTGTTGTTATGACTCTAGATCTATTCATTCGATTAAAATCCTATTCTTCAATGTTTTAAATTGACGAATTTTTGTCCAGTATGCTCGAATTGGAATGCTGGAGACTGAAGTATAAATATAAGCAAATGCAATGATATAATAGCAGTTCAGTTCGGTCAATCGTTTGACGATGAAAGTCTCCTCTTCGAGATGGACTTTTCCTATTAGGAATGGAATAAAAAAGCGTAAGTACTTAAAATTAGCGCTTTCACTACCGATGGAATGGGAAAAGCAAATTCATCAAAGTAAGTAAAGTAAAAGTATTAGCAGTTTGACGAAAAATCTGTTCATTGTACAGACAGTGGCGTAGTTACCATATAGCAAGAACACATGCAATGCGTTGGCTGTTTTATTTGTTACGACGCAAAAATGAGATTTATGCACAGCCTCGCGCCTAGAGCCTCTCAAGACAAGAGAACCTCCAAGTTCCAAAAGTGTCGGTAAACGCCACTTTGCGAGAGGCCTCAAACTGATTATGCGGCTAGGGACGTAAACTGATGTGCGCCTCGGGCCCCGTGAGCTCTAAATCAGCCGTTGCCTTAGATCATGTTTGCGTTAATTCCTGAGATATGTTGCTACGCCACTGGCTATACCTTCGATTAATGTAAAGTCCTTAAATTTGATTCTCAGAATCGACCCGTTTTCGAATGTACAACTGTATGCAACGCTTTTCGTTACGCACTTACAAGTTATCAAAGAATCTTTTATATTATTTATATTATTCTGTTCTAAGCTTTAGTCTCGAGGACTCAATATGTATCTTAAATATTCTGAGAAATTGTAATGATAAAAATGCGTTCTCAGATAATGTTTTCCGTGAATTCATATGCCATCCAAATTGCATAATAATTGCACTATTTATCAGGCAATGCCAATCAGGAAACTGGGAAACACAATCAAATTAATCTAACATTGAAATTCGATATATATATATTCTGAGTGTTGCGGTTGTCAAGTACATTTAATTGCTAAAAACATTCGTACGTTTTGTTTTATCTTATTCGCCAGACGAATTACGCATCACTAGTGTTTACAAGTTCAATAAATATGATGACATAGAGCCATATCAGATTTACGTTTAATGCAAATAATAATAATAAGTGAGATGCAACCACTAATTTTGCAAGTTCATGATATATCCAAAACTAATACTTGACTGCTGCATGGAAATCAAACAAGAAAATAACCAAATCAGCTCGAAACAGATACTAAACCGGCTGTAATTGAACTAATAAATAATTAAAGCACATGATATGACGAGATAAATTTTCCCCGAATTGCAGCAACAATTACTTTAATTATCTAAACATTATTATCAGTCCATTGGAAGTGTGAATATGTGCAAAAACCTGTACTTTTCCAAAAGCGATAAAAGCTTCGTGTTTACCTTGGACGTGAATCATCCTGTATCACTTCAATAACAAAAACTATAGACACCAACTAACGCTAGCTACGCTTGTCATACTTCATTCTTCCTTATGCAGATAGCTCGGGCATAACGAGAAGCTCTTTAGTCATGCACGGTTAATTTCCTTCTGTTACTTTTCATCGGAATTCGAAACGCCAGTCCGGGTGGAGCGACCGACAAGAAAAAATCGAAATGTTTAGCAATTTGGAGAAGACGAAAAAATCTATCTGACCGGCTACTACAAGCCTAAGAAAGCTGGAAAGAACGAAATAAATTAACGTGGAATGCAGACGATTCAAAGGCCCCCACCGTCCGTCATATTTTCATACACTCTAGTGATGTCACGCATCTTGCCTGTGGCTGCAGAAAGATGATTAAAGCAAGCAAGACTTTTGTTTTTGTTGAGGAGAGTAACTGCCTTGCCTAGAGATTTAACAAGAACATGAAAAGTACATTCGGCTGTGCTCGGCGTTTCCACCAGCATGCGCCCGCTCATTCCGTCACGCTGGTAATTGTGCGACAAATGTGTGTGCATGTAAACACTGCCACACGCGCACCTTCTGAGAAGCAGGAGGATTCCCTGAAACAGCCATCCATGATGCCTGATCCCCACCAGCTAAACGCGCCGCTGGCAACGCGACAGCGCCATGAATATTGACTATTTAATGTCAAAGAACGTATTACCAAAATGTCCATATCTATACGTATTGGAAATAATCTTCGTATCACCTGTATATTTTTGTATCTATATTTGTACTATATTATGTGCATTTGTGTAGGTGTCAATCTATAAGCACGCTTCTACTATGTCATTACTGGATGAAATAATCCTTTTCTTCGGCATGCAATACGAACGATAGAAAGAAGCCAAGGCTCGCTTTCATTCCTCAATTTGAGATCTCGACCGGAGGCGAAGATCGCGTGGTAAGATCTTAGCGACAAGTTGGAGCTTCTTCGGAGGCCTTAGCGAGAAGTGAAAACACGTTCCGGCCAGTTCTCGGAACACGGTGCGCCGGCACTATTCAACTCGTCGACGAGGTGTACGCAGAACTACGCGCGGGTACCGTCGGCTGACGGCAGCGAGCGGCTCCCTCCCCTGCCTAGCAGCAACAGCCATGCGCTAAGCCCGAACTCGCAGCCGTCCAAGGAGCCATCTCCCCCATCGAAACAATTCAAAATTTGATCAAAACCTTCCTAGGTCGGTGATCATCATATCACAATCATTCGACGATGATGATCTAACGCTTCGTCGATTCAGCAGCGGTGCGTGGAATCGATGACGTTTCGTTGGGAGTTCCGTAACATCAGCGGTCTGGCAACAGTGGTAGGAGTCGCTTAAGTATCGCGCCGTTCTGTGGTATCGTGCTCGAAACACATTTCATTCGCAGCGCGATCGTTGCCCGACACGGTCGCGGTTACGACTCCCATTTCTGCAACTACTATTCGTGGTGCGAAGAGAGCTGCTCCTATAGTCATCCACCTCCGCATCATCGCAAAAGCTGGAAACAGATAGCTTTCTAAAACTGATCGTTTCAAGTTCATCTAGTGAATACGTACAACAATACTTCTGTCGTTATTTGAGATGGTGTAGTGCTCGTGAATTGGATTATATGAGTTGAAGTGTATCAAGCCAACCAACAACAACTTCTTGAACGTGGTGTCCACGATACGAAGGCAGAGAGAAAGGAAACGGATTATTAAAAATAGAAGCACAATCCGAGACCGAAAGGAAAAGTGCGTGCGCGGTTTTATCGTATCAAAACATTACAGAACATGTGCTACTATAAAGTGTCACGGACGAGCGCGCATTCTAACTGAAGTTAGGAGAGTCGTCGCCTTGTGAATCGAATCATTTCTTGCATTTGCTCCACTACTTGGATTATTATAACTCCACACTAATCATCTGCTGGATTAATACATACTACTACTTTTTGTTTGGTTCTGAACTGTACCAAACATTAATACGAAGGAGCTACGCCTGGATGGAGTCGTTGTTCCAACTTAATGTCCACGTTTCCGATTTATAGGTTCGTATTTCCTGCCTGTAACTCATCCTGACTGAATGATCCTCTGCCAGTATTGTGATCAATACAGAGCAAGTGTCATTATTTCAATTTCTTCATAATTTCACGAACGGTGACGGTATTTATTATTCAAATCGCTTCCAATCCTTACGATCTCGAATCTATATCAATATTTTCCATCTTGTTATCGTTTTTTTTCTTCTGAATTGCGCGAATTTCTTATTAACGGGGAGAGTCATCACGAATTAATTCAACTTATTAATAATTAATATTTGATTTAACTTTGTAATGTTGTAATGTACTCGATATAGAGTAGCCATGGAAACAATGCTAATGCGATGCAATTGTTGCTAATGCATGTGCTTAATAAATGTAATGCATGCCTTGAACTAGTGCCAACTAACTAAGGAGGTAGCGACTTGAATAATTGAAATCGCGATTGAGATTTCCACGACTGCACGTGTCTGTCTTGCTTGTTTTGACGCATCTGCGTGCAAATTCATTAATTTAATTAACAATTTATAAATGATTGAACACTTAAATTAAATATATTAAGGCAAACCTTGTAGAACTATTGTTGAATTTAAGATGAATAAATATGAGTCTAATCTGACGTACGTACAATGATTCGAAGGCAAAACAAAAAATTTAAATTAAAATCGCACGTATAAGTTGTGGTTTTATAAAATATAACGTGCCAACTTTATACATTCGCACAACGCTTATTATACGATACGTTTCGAGGAAACTAGCAAATTCGCGGAAAATTGTACCAAGTGAGTTTTATACCTCGGCCGCGATTTACATATACATTAAAATGTTTACAATCCCGCAATATTGTCTGTCTGCCTCGCGGCGCAAAAAAAAACCTTAATATAATGCAATATAATTTCGATTTTTTCCTCTTGCATTGCATTTATTAATAGCAATCGTGAGACTTCATGACTTTCATGTTAGAAGTTGACCTTCTCGTTTTACTTATAAGAAGTTGAAATCGTAATTGCTATACATATTATGTATAGTACTAGTTAATTGTAATTATAGGGTAATTAAAATAGCCGCGATTTGATTTACCCGTATGATACATACACATAGAATAATCACTTCCACGAATTCAATATGTTAATAACATCAAATAGGACAATTACAAAGTGCTTGTAATAGCTAGCAGCAAAGCAGAGATTCGATTTTAATGCGGTCATGATGCAGTTAGATAATAATGAGCTATAGTGATAAATAATCGCAGTCGGCATCAACACAATGTTGATAAATGAATGAACTTCGCGTTTGTGCGATTCATTGATAGTTGACACATCCGCTGATTATGGATGGGATGATTGCTTAAAATGTACTACGTTTGATGTATGTTGAGGATAGAGTGGGCCCGTTGTTTTTTGTTGTTCCGAAACCATACATAGAGGCGCAATTGCTTCCTCGAATTCGGCCGCATACTTTGCTTCGCTGCAAGCACCACACAGCACATCGACCGAAGTGCGTGGATATGTAAACCTCGATTCCGAGAGGTCGATTATATTCTTTATCTTGCTGTGTTGTGTGCTTATAATATCCGAGAGCGCAACGATCCAGCGCGCGCGTTTCAAGAAACCGCATCTCGAGCGATCGCGGCAACAGCAGCAGCAGCAAGCAAGAGAGAGGCGTTTTTAAAAGTCGAGGCCGGTTTGCGTACGTCGCTCGTAGTTACGTACGTTGTCTGTTCTCTGCGCGGCGCGGTGTTGGGACGCGAGTTCCGCGAAAGTGCGCCAATCGGTCTTCCTGGAAGGCCTTTCCTCTCTCGGCGTGTAGCCAGCAGCCGGCAACACACCAAGTTCCTCGTAAAAAGTCTGGTTGAATTCACAGGGCCGGCCCGAAATAACCAAAATATTGCGTTCATCCAATATGCAGAATGTGGAGTATCAAATGCAAATTGTAAATTATTCGGAATTTTTAGTTGGAGATTTAGCAATTCCATTGAATCTGAGCGTATTAATGCCAACACTGGAAAATTATTATCCTCGCACACTATGGTGAAATTCACAATTCTATAATGCTGAGGTAGTGTGTGCAGATAATAGGGTGAGAAGGGCTTTGTAAAGACTAAAAGTCTTTAGTTTCTCAAAAGAGTTCTTCAAACTGAGACGGTCGGTGTGCGTGGAGCTTTGTGAGGGAAATCTGAAAGAGCACACCTGCGTGTTTGCTACGTGGAATTCGAGTATCTTTAATTCCCCGACTAAACGAAAGAGAGAGAAAAAAAGAAAAGAAGAATGTAGGTACGTAAGTGCTATATAAAGCACAAATAAATAACCAAACGACGGTTTGTTGGTAGCAGTATTCGTAGAAATTCATAATTTCGGATCGAACGAACTTGCAGCAATTGAATTCATTTTATTTCTGTATATATGGCTTAAGTTAACTGTTGTTATGTACATACATGATCTCAAGGCTGTTGTTATTTGATTTGTTGATCTCATTTGTATAAAGCAAAAAAAAAACATTCGGTAGCATTATCCAGTAGAATCTAATGCAAAATAAAATTAATTATGTTGGTGAAACGACGACACTACATTGCCATTTCATGCTCATCACGATATTTTACCATTTTGAAGTCTTAAGGTAGTTCCAACGAAATTCCAATCAGGTTTTTGCCAACCCAATTTCCCGGAAATTGATTTAATCGTCTTATCTCGCTCAGTGCTAAACAAATCTCTATACATTCACATAGCACCATATGTTTTCAACATAAACATGATTTTATAATAAATATACAGAGAAGAGACTTAATAAAACATGTTTTATATTCATGTTAAAACTAGTCAGAAATATAAGCATGTTGAAGTAGGTAAACGCTGAAATTCATCTAAAACTTCGTGACTGAAAGTGGAACGATAACGGTAATAACATCATCTCTCAGTTTAAACACATTTTGACGAACTGTAGATAAATTGAGGTCATGTAGCTCATTTAATATGAATGCCAGTCGCGGACATCACTTTCCCCAATGTCATTCCAACCAAATTTTGTATGAACACCTAACAATCATTTCTCGACATTTGCACACTCAACAATAAATAGCTTTCTTTATATTAATAAAATTATTCTATTTTAGATTGCAGTATAACACTGGCATGGCATGTGCCTGCAATGATATGCCGTAAGACGAACACTGTGTGCCCGAACTGCCACCATCAGTTTCCCGTAGTATGTACGACGTCACGTCAAGGTCGGCACAATATGTGCGGCGGCGGCACCGTGCAGACGCTACGGAGTCCGCTACAATCCCCCGAACCATCATTGGACCCAGCGTCCATCTTCATCACACCGCTATCATTTCCAGCACCGACTCAACAAGTCGTACACGTTGTGAATCATCACCATCACCACCACCATCATCATCACGTCCCGCCGCCGGAACCGCCAGCACCTGCGGAGCCAGCAGAACCAGGGCCAGATATCGCTCGGGATCTTCGCCGCTCCGGCTGGTACTACGAGGGCCTCACTTATCCAGACAGCCAAGAATTGCTAAAAGACAAACGCCTGGGCACGTTCCTAGTACGGGATAGCTCCGACTCCCGTTTCCTCTATACGCTGAGCGTGCAGACGAAACGTGGACCGACGTCGGTGCGCATTGTCTTCGCCGATGGCTTATTTCGTCTCGACTCGCAGCAACACATCCTCGCGCAGATGCCGTGCTTTCCCAGCGTGGTGGAATTAGTGGAGCACTACGTGGAGGAATCGCGACGGTCCGACAAGAGTGCGCATGTTTGGATCGACCCGAAGGGCAAAATGTTCTCGCCGATAATGCTCACGCGACCGCTGGTCAAAGAAGGCCAGAAGCTCGCGAGCTTGAAGCATCTTGCAAGGCTAGCGGTGAATGCGGCGGTCAAGCAGCAGGCCAAGAAGATCACTGCACCCACGATAGCTCAGTTGGAGCTACCCGCGAGTGTTAGTCAATACTTAATTGAATATCCATATTCGATCTAATCACTCACCAACCACGTCCGAAATATAGGACGTTAACCAAAGAAATTATGTTTATGATTAAACGAATTTATAACTAATAGGAAAATTACGGAGTACCTATACATACTCTGTCCGGAATGATGAGGACGTGCTTGACAAACAGTGATAGTAGTAGTTGCAGGCGAAAGGAACGGAACGAACCGATAGTATGCCGACCGCTCGAGATTACCAAAATAACGAGAAAATCGGGAACACAGTATTGTTAACACTTTCATTTGCCAGTATTTTTCATCGTATATCATTATGTTTTGCATACATACTTCATACTTACTCAAGAATTCATTCACTAGAGATTAGTAAAGATGAGACGTAACGCAAGAATGTCAGATATGTTGCAACAACAATGTGCGGAGCGTCATCACTTCGAACATCATCGCATCTTATTCACAATAAGTTGACGATTAGGTAGAATAATAAATTGTATGTACATAGCATGTGTAAATGAACTGATATACAACATGTTGATAGCGTAGTACTCACCACACTCGACTCATATATATATATTTATTTATTAAACTTGTTTCCCCGCTAATGTTTATTATGCATATGGAGATGCGCCTGTAAAATTTGTTGTTAAGAATTTTCACTTCTCAGTTTTAAACTTTCCATTATATGTTAATTAAATAGCGAGGTATTGTTTACTTTCATGGTCGCAGTGTGTTAATTTATCCCGAATGCGCTCTTCGTTTAATGGAAAATGCTTCCATTCTACGTTGCACGCGCGCCTTTGACTTATATCATAGATTTTTGTATAAAGCAGAACAAATCATTTGCATATTTCATGTATATTTAAATCATCAACCATTGAGAAAAGTGTATATAAATGTATTATAAAAATCGATGTACTATTATGCATAAGTAGATAAAATTGTATTTATTATTATAAATGATTTCACTATGGATAAATTCAATTAAATTATTTATTTATGATACGGATTTTATGTTTATTGATCTGCTGTGTGTATCCACCTACCCGGAATCGAACACCAAACAAATTCAATTATTCCCATAACTGCAAATTGCATTAATTTCGTGTCAATTCTGATAATCCGATATGAAAATTAAGAGAATCGTAATTCGTTTTATCTATTATTTTGAATCGATTCATGCATGCTATTCAACAAATACTTTGAATCGATTATATATAATTGGAATATTTTAATTGAATTCATGTTATATCAATATTTCATATTATCGAATGGCTGCCTAGCTTTATTTCCATAAAATTCGATTTCAAATTAAACTCGAACCTTAATTCACCTATAAACTGAATTAATGCAAGTTTTGCAATTGCAATCCATGCTCCTCAACATTTATTTATATCCTGCAATTAAAACCTTTACAAAAAACTTATTATTAAAAATAATATAAAATTATCAAAGCAGATACTGGGGGTCATTCCATCTTAGAGCCATCCGAATTTTATTGTAGTTTTCGAGAAATATTGTCAATAATTTGCACAATTAAAAGATAAATGTAAATAGCACGCACATCATTCCGAGTGACTTTTACCATAGGCGTATCCAGGGGGGGGGCATAGGGCGCATTTGCACCCCCTAAGATAGTTTACCGCTATATAAAATATAATTTACGAAAGTACAAAAATTTAAAAAAAAATTGCACCAAAATTTTTGCCAAAAAAGGAGGTTTTCGTGGAGAAATACTATAGACCGAGAAACGGCTTTAATGTCGTTCCATGTCTCGTCTAAAAAAGGGCCAGGGAGCACGTGTCGGCACTGAAGACCCCCATAAAGATAGTCATGTCGGGAGCCAGTCCATCATCTAATCTGATTTTGATCCGAGTTCAGTGAAAGTTTTCATTCGGCGCATAGCAATAATGAATTACCAATATGATCAATAAAATCGCAATGATTCCGACAATCGTAAATTCATTTCTAGCTCGTCTTGCCGCAATAGCGCTCGCTATCATTGCAACCAATTTAAAAATTGGTTAAATTTTCAACGTTTACAGTTGCACAATGAAACAATTTTTTTTTGCCCCCCACTCCCAAGCTATAGTCCTAGCTACATCTCTGACTTTGGCAATGATGAGCCGGGTGTGTGGATATATAGGTAATATGATTCAGAAGCGAAAGACCATCGGTTTTTCGAAAACTGTTTGAAAAATTCTTCATAGTAGACACGGAATGAATAAATATTTAGAAAAGGTTCTTCGATTGAATTGTGCTCGCGCTAATTCATTTTGTTTTTTTGCAGAAGAGAGGTTCGTTATTCGTAAATCGAAGCCAATTAGTCGACTTAAACACAAATATGAATAAATATAGGAAAACGTATTTTTTATATAATTAATTCATCGTTTGTTGCAATGTTACAATGTGATAAATATGAAATTTCCCTTTTCTTTATGTTTACTGTTGGTAAATGAATAATCATAAATTCCAGGAAGAATAATTATCCAATTAAAAATATTTTAATGCGATAGCAATATAGATTTTTATGTTAACCAGCAAGTCGATCTGAATTCAAATATAAAAACTATATCCGAATCCAAGGCATTGTAAACTTATCCTAGCATTTCTAGGAAATCAATAAATAGTAGCACCGCCCGAAACTATTATCTCATCAGAAAGCAGATCAATTCACCATTACACATGCTTACAAATATTTCGTTTGTTTATACATGTTACTTCTAAAGGCTTAATAATAACAATTAAGGTGTTCAAAGTTATTTTCTATTTCAGGAGAACTATACGTCAATGGCAATTCCGCGAATCGTAGAAGTAGCGACTGGGCGGAACTACGAAGCACGCTAACATATTCTCATCAACAAAATTAATTCAATCAAATTGATCCACACAAAATTTTTATTTTACTGTACCTTTACCAAACTAAACACATTAATTCAAGAATTTTTTTTTAAAGATCTGTTATCCAAAAGTCTTTGTCAACTCTATACCCTAACAAATATCATTTTCCTCGAATTGATAATCACGCTCGCTAAATACTCACTAGGTCGTGGATTTAATGAATACATATAATACTGCATCATATGCAGAATTTGCAATCGAACATGTTGTAGCCGTCGCTTAATCAATGATTTGGCGCAGCAACAACGTTCAAGTTCGCATTCTCTTTGGAAGTACACGTACAATCCATTCAGTATATGATCGGATGGATGTGTGCGGGTTCCCCTATTTGAATAACAGACCTATTACAGTAATATTTAAATATGAAACACGGGGCTGCACTATTTTCCACAATCGGTGGCATGCGACGTGGTTGGTGGGTACTCTTAGTGTCATGTCATTCCACATAATTTATCGATTGGCAGCAACGAAACGGAATGAACAAAAGCTCGTCCTGGGCAGACAACACGCCCGAGGACAAAGACGCATTGGTAGCCTCACGCACTTACTGATGCATTACATATATTCATTTTCCGCTTCATATTCTGCACATAAATGTTAATAGCAAGAGGTGTCCATAAACGAAAATAGAATATATTGTTTCGTTTATTAATTATTTAATAAAAGCAAAGGACAAGGTCAACAGTGAGAGAGAAAATTGTGTTTATTTATATTATTATACAGCAGGATTTATCTATTAGTACGAAAATACTATTTACGAGTTTTTGCTGATGCTATTACGTAATTAAATATATAAATATTTATGCGTGAAAACGTCAAAAACTTTTAATACTCTTCTTGGAATTATTTGATGTGGTAATAAGTCAATTTAGAATTTAAGAGGAACTTAACATGCTGCTGATTGTATGAGAATTATGTTTATTACAATAAATTTTTTTAATTCTTTATAAATGTGAAAACATAACGATGACAACCATTTTTTAAATATTTGGAAATATATTTTTGATTAACTTATCAAAGATGAAATTAATCAACTCATTAAAAATTTGTTCGGCTTGTTCGCTCTCGCGTGAATTTAGTTTTTTTTGTTGTTGCTAAAAGTAACTGGACACTAAAACTATATTTAAATGCTACATACGTATATTAATCATATCGATTGATATATATAAGAATATGTACGATATGTACTAAAAAAAACAACTAAAGAGCACGCACATAGAAAAACACGAGTTACTCTTAACGAAGCCGAGTAAAATAACAATTCCTCGAACGAATTCCATCAACCGGTATTAATATAAATTAATGTAAATTTAATCGTCCATCGTTTAACTTTCACGCGTTTATGTTTAATTTTGTCCGTGCCACTTTCGAGACAGACTTCCACGTACAGGATCCTCGCTTGCATTTCTACGAATGTTTCCCATCACGCTTCAAAATAACGTGTCCCGCAACGTGTAGCTAGAACCATCCTATACACCTATACAACTTCTTGCAAAGCAATAAGAAGTTAATTACGATTACGTGTGGTAATCAATCGCTTGTTAATACTGTTATGGAACAACACGTTTTCACGTTGAGAGGTACTCTTGTACAGCGGAGCAATGATAGCGAGCGCTATTGAGGCATAACGAGCTAGAAATAAATTTACGATTGTCGGAATCATTGCGATTTTATTGAACATATAACAAAATGGGTAATTCATTATTGCTATGCGCCGAATGAAAACTTTCACTGAACTCGAATCAAAATCAGATTGGATGTTGGATTGGCTTCCGAAATGAATATCTTTATAGGGGTTTTCAGTGGCGACACGTGTGACCTCAAAAATGCACCCTGGCCACTCTTTAGACGTGATCGACTCTCTGGAACGACATTGACGCAATATAGTATTTCTAATCGAAAATGACGAAAACCTCATTTTTTGGCCTACAACTCTAAACATCCCCGACCAAAGTACCAAATATTATATACCAAAAGAATGGTCTTTCAAAGCTCTATACAAAGATATGTGATTGATCCACATTTTGAACATTTGTAGAAAAATCACCCTGTACATGTGCGATATAATTACGAAAAAATGAAATTCCTAAACTAACAGTCCGAGAGAAATGCTTCATATACCAAAATGTGCATCGTGAGTCGCTTTTTGCAACATTAGGCACATTTCTCCTCGACCTCTAGACATCACAAATGTTCACAGCGGGTCGCTAGTGTTACTGAGGTGTTACTGATATTTGAAAAATTCTTCGAAGACGTACAATATCATATGGCGGGCCTTACGTTGCACATACCTGCTTTAGATGCTGGAAGTACTATGGAAAGCTGCTTTTATATATATTTCATTCTGTTGAAGTGCAGGAATCCCAGCAATTTAATCAAGATGCCTACGATATTACAAGTATACGAATGAAAGCATAAAAACTATCCTTCTTCCATGGAGGTGAAGACTTCTAATATGAAAAATGATTTTCTCGCAAATAAAGCCAGTGCCTGATTTACGCCCCGGGCGCTTGATTATATATGACGCAAATTATTAGCGTGAGCATCAATACGAACATTTACGTTTGCACCTTCCAATATTCATTTTGGGCCCAGAGCGCGATTGCTTGTTTCTAAATCCGCCGCTGAATAAAACCATACATATTTTTGCAATAAAAACATCTCTTTTTTAAATCGTTAGTATTTAAATTTATTACAACAAGAGAGTAACAACACATTTTCATTGTTTCAATAGAAAGTCATGAACTTACGTTGATGTTGATCTAAACAAGACTCAAGCGATTATCTTTGGCCCACTTGCGGATAACCTTCGCGATTTGGTCTGCCTGGTTGGACGTGCTGTTCCTCAACAGTTGCAACACGTCTGTTAGCATATCCGGTGGGAATTTCTTGGCGACGACACCCTGAACATAATGTTGTATGATTGTTTGAACACCAATGCACAAATTACACAGAAATGCACGAAAACAAATTGTTAGCCGGCAAAGACCGCCAAGTAATACATGTGACTACAGTCAGCTGTTTTATACAGAGAATGAGACGATTATGATTCATGCTCTGACATCTCGTGGTAGAAAGATGAAACATATGAAATATATGCTACAGGTATCTAATACCATCAATTCTCGTTTTCAAAAGAATTTTGTTTTGCTTTCATATAAGTTTGCGGAGAAAAGCTTTTTAAATTAAAATAAATGCCTTGTTTAATAGGAAAGAAATTTGAGCAAGTTTCCGAAAAAAACATGCTTTTTAGTACTTACAATCTTAAAGTAAAACTGAAACTCACTTGAAACACCCCACAAATAGCACCTCGTTTACCCTCCCAGAATTCAGGATTAGGTTCCAGCCGATCCAACATATCAAAAGCTTTGGCTGCATACCAGAACTGACCCATTCGATAGGTATCATTAGCAATCATCAGCAACAAGTTAAAGCTCTCCGAGGACGTCTCCATTTTCAAATACAATTCCCAAGCGGCGTCTGGTTTCCCATTCATGATATAGCATCGAGAGAGATTCGATATGTAAATGTAATCGTTCTTAATTTTCATATCTTCGATAAGAAGAAACGTCTCCTCCGCTTCTTTGTATTGGTCACAGGCAGTTTTGGCCTGTGCGTAGTTGAAGTTGAAGGTGTCATCCGAATGGAGATAGCTCTTGATGGAAGTGAGATAAACGAGGACTTCTTCAAACTGCCCAGCTAAGAAGAACGACGCCGCCATGCATTGTCTTCCTGGGATGGTGTCACATTCACTGGACGATGATCCCACCAGTTGAAAGCATTCCTCGGCCGTTTTAATATGTTCACTCTATTGGTAGAAAGGAGATTAAGATATGACTGATTGATGGTGAATTCAATTACATACGGAATTCAGTTCTTGACCGAGAGCTGCATTGACAACAGCTTTGAGGATATACTCTTGCGGTACAGCCGGTTGGAGATCTTTAAGCAAGTCATAAGCTTCTTTGGTATCTTCATGCTTGAGATAATGTATGACTAGATTTAAACGCGCCTCGGTGACAATATCCACCAATGGTGGGAACACTTGCATTGCTCCTTCGCCGCCTCGAAAAACGACCAGATTGTGTCTTACCAAATCATGACCGAAGCCGGCATTCGCGCTCTGCTCGACAATCCCGCGAATCTCGCTTTCGGCTGCAGCGCCATTGTACAATCGGAAATGATTGCACGCCTTCAGGTTTGTGGCGATCACGGAATCTGCGAACTGATTCAAATACAAGCCCAGTACTTCCTGCGACACGTCATAGTAATCCAGCTTGTAGTAACATAATGCTACATAAACGTTCAATGCTAGATTGTCGCGATTCTGTAAAAGTAGACGCTTGTAGATGTCGATTGCTTCTTGGTAATGCGCTCGCAAGTAATGAATCGCCGCCAGGCTCAGTTGATCTTCCAGGACGTCCTGCAGTTGCTGGTGGTGATCCATCAGTGCTGCCTCGTCGCCCAGATTGTGCGAGAGATGAAAGTTGAGGCGGTTTTTGAGGCCGCTTTGGGGAGCAGCTTGTAGCACTTCTTTCGATTCTGTGTACATGCCGAGGTAGAAATAGCAGCATGCGAGATTTACTAGGAGGTGGTTGGCATCCGGGTGTTGGGCGCGCGCTATCTCGTAGAGAGCAAGCGAGCGTTTGTAGTCGCCCTTGTGGAAGGCACAATACGCCATCCACAGATCGATAATGATATTGTGCTCCTGGAACTGTTTGAACTAAAAATAAATGGTCATTTTAAAAGCGTAAACCTGGATAAAACAGTTTAGTGTTCGGCTGATGGACGCAACTGCTTTGAAGTCATGCTTTTATGTATAGAAAATGAGATGATTGGTTCTGGAACGAGTGGTTCAATATGAAAACTTTACAATGACTTATTGTATTTTTCGTTGTTTCTTGTTCAACTCTCGTCGTGTTCATGTAATAATTAATTGATTTTGAGAATGCGGTGGGCTATATATCTACCTCTAGAAGAGTGTACGCTCCTGTATAATCCCTCTTGGATAGATAATCTTCAAACTGCGGTTGCGTTTTTTTATTTGTGGCACTCACGTTGCGCACGCTTTTTGCCGATCCGCTGTTGCTGAGCGCTGGCTTGCTACGTGACAAAATCTAAAAAGGAACAATTTATGATGAACGTACTGCTCAGAGGAAATAGGGATGTTTGAATCAACTATAGACTGTTTTAATATGATTTATTTCAATCGAATAACTGACCATTTTCTATGGAGATTGAACGTACGACGACCACCTGAAAGTTGTTTGATGCTACAATATTCAAATGACAGCGGTGATGTGATATGACGTTGGGGTGGCTTTGTTGTGAGTGAGGTTTTCATGGCAACCAATAGGTGCAACAATTGTAAGCAAACTCCTGGAGCCCCTGTTTTTCAAATTCTTTCCCAAATATTTAATTTATATATTTGGCAATTAGGCGTCTTGCAAGATAATTTTACCTATCAAAATCAAAATAAAGATATTCGGTATTTTCAGGCATCAGGAGCAGTAATATTTGCTTCTCTTTAAAGTGCTGTATCAACACCAACTGTTGCTCGTTGCTATGTACATCGGATCTAATTACATTTGACATTTAGCTGGCCGGCTAGCACATGCTACAGAGAATTTCCTGTCGTTCCACCTACCCGTCGCCACGGCCGGTGACGATTAAAGCTTAAGCTGTTTCTGTTACCTAGATTATCTTTAAGTGCCTCCTAAAAAAGCAAACGGAACCAAGTTAGCAAAAGAAAGAGGTAAAAACCACTCGATTCGCTTTTGTTTGGTTTTGTTTTGGAAGCCTTCGGGACCGGCGGCGGCGTCGGCACAAATGCAGGACCAAAACGGTGCTTGCGCCGTTCGTCGTCTCCCATTGTGCGGGTCTGGCGGGAAGCAATTCGCCGCTTCAGCAGCCGGGAAAACCTGGCCGTGGGAGCGATCGCGCCGCGCTGGCCGATCCAGTGCAGCGCCGCGAGCATCCACGAGTGGTCTGCGAGCCACGCAGCCGCCGCCGCCGTGCTCTCATTGCATCGCCGTCCGTGCGCCACTTCACACCAGCCGGTCGAGACGTGCACCCCCGCAATCGCTACGTACCGAGACGCTCTCTTATTTGACCTAGAGGCGCAATGAAAGCATCGACACCTACGACTGACACCGCGAACACATCCTCGAGAAATATGCACGAGCACAAGGTAACTTCTTGTGTGTGTTGCTTGGTGTTTGATCCAGTAGGAATGCTTTGTCCAAATGTTGATGGTCCCTGATAATACAAGCTCGGGTATCATGTTAGTACCAAAGCGGAATGCAAGCGGAATGATCAATGGTGATGTATGGGATTATTTTATTTGAAATCATTGGGATGTGTGATGAGCATGTGTGCGGGATAAGAGATGGATTTACGCCAGGTAATCTAATTAAACGTAAACAATATCGAAAGCTGGAGATGAAAGGCTTCAATGTATATGAAGTTAGGTAATGCGTATGCGGTTGCAAGGAGGAAAAAACTGCTGGAAATTGTTGAATTGTTATGATATCGGATGCTTTGGAGTGGTTCTCATTAAATTTTGATATTTACTTGGGAATTTTGCGTGCGGGAATGAAATCAAGCGGCAGATTGGAGATTCGTTACTTAATTATAGAAATAATGTTCCAGTTCATCGCATTCGGATGTTGTTGTTTTCTTTTTAACTGCAGAGTGGAAGAAGAAAATGCTCAGGCGTATTTTTTTCTTAATTGCGGAGTACTTTCCGGGGACCATACATATTGCAAGTTTTGTATTTTCATTTAATGGCTTGTAGAATGCAATTCAGCCACCGGTTTCCTTTTTAACGATGTTATCTCATAAAATGCATCTTTTTCTCAATTTAAATTAAAAACGAACCTGACTAATGCATGATGCAGTTGTTATTGTTTTTGATGTTAAGTTTGATGTGAGGGTGACCAGACATTTAAATTTTGATAAAAACAAGTAATTTTAGTGCTCTTTTGGATGATGAGGTTCGTTGTTTTCATGTTATTAATTAAAGTGCATTGCTATTTAACAGCGGGATAAAGCAATTATCCCCAGTTCGATTCAAAACATCGACTTCCAATTGTATTAGGTGCTCATCCTTTATGAATAACTTAGTTATGCAGAAAACGTCCCAGTCATTGAACCAAAAAGTGCTTTTATACTGGGTTTGGTCATACGCACAAATGGCTATTGTTTACAAACAGAAATCCATAACTAGGTCATACTACAATAACTAAAACTTGGTAATTTAATGTGCTCCAAACCTGTGTGATACTCACTCCCAATCAATCCGTAATGAGTTACTAACTAACTAGTCTGTGGACACTTTACCCAACTACTACCATAACTAGTACAAACCCGCCATACTGAATTGTACCCTTTCAAAAACAACAAAATCAATGAAATGTTTAAATATTTATCATTCCCAGAAGCATTCAGTTAATTAATTGTCAGAGACCTAAGCGTTCAATGAAGAAGTCGAGTATAAAACACAAATTGTTTATTCTATCTAATTAGCAGGACTTCAGATCTGCCACTCTAAATACTTTCCCAGTGCAATTGCTCTTGTTGTTGAGATTCTCAACAACATCACTTTAGGATAATTCAATTTCGTAACAAAAAGCGACGCATAACAACGACGAAATTGTAAAAGTGGCTACCGGCTTTGTAACCATTTTTATAATATCACTCTAGTTGCAAGCTGACACTCGAGTGTATTACACTCGCGCTGTGATCAAACACGAAATGTATAGAGATGCGAATTAAAAATTATATCAATTATAGAACAGTTACTTATAGGATCGGCTCTTACTCACTCTATGTGCATATTCACAAAGTGAAGAATGTCAAGCATTACGTAACGATATGAAACAATTGTCGTTTAATTGGACTTAATGTGATAAGGTGGATGGAGTGGAACGAAAGTAGTATATGTACACTCTGGCTTTATGAATTATGAATTTATTTATTACCTGCATTCGAGTATCTCATCCAGTTTTCATAGATGAAAACATTTAGCAACAAAATTTTAAAATGGAAATTGACAATAACTTAACTGTTTTAACTAATACGTTAAAATGGAAACAATCAAAAGATAAATTGCAACGAGACACTGATATTGTAGGTGGCCGTGAGCTGCTAGCTGCTAGACAAGTGAGTCTGCGGGAACTTCCCAAACGCGTCCTTTTTGCCTACTTTCCGTACCTGCACTTAGCCTACTACGAATGTTTCCTGTAAAGTGCTAAAAATACACTTGTTCCCATTTTGTTTTTCCATAATTATTACTTATGAAATATGACAAGTAAAACCATAGCATGCGAGTAGCTCAACAATGAAAAGGCTACAAAAGCAGCTAAAACATAGAATGACAACGCACCATATGAATAATTTGCTTCCTTATAACATTTGCTTGCGTATAAAAATACCATTATTGGAAATGGCATTCTTATACTTAATGTCCTTTAGCATTTCCACAGCGTTGGCTACCTCTAAGCATTTTACGTTTTGCTTTGAATTGCTAGGTGCATGTCGATACAAATCAGTATCGTCTTTAAACATGGGTACTATGTGTAGAGGCCGGTGACACCACGAATAGGACCCTCGTTTTATTTACTAATGTATATGCAATTACTTTATTTTTGTGTGAGTTTATGGAAAAAGGATTGCGGCTGGAGCACCACGCTTTACTCTTGCCCAGCGTCCACTGTGTTGCTAAGACGGTCCTGATACAAGTAGTAGCTATAAAAAGCCGGCACGCGACAAATAAATTACCTGAATAGCATATAAGCAGCAACCAGCCGTATATGTCCTTTATTATCATGTATTTAAGTCTCACGCGTTTATCTAACGGTTGCAATTTGTAGGTGCAGGAGAGGCTTACAGGCTTGTTTTACTTGCTGCGCCGATGTATTTTTAGTATATCTTGTATCAACAACGATATTATTAGGTCAACATACATTGTGATTCTGGATTTTTATGTAAGATGTATGTATTATGTGCGAAAAATTATGTACATAATATAACGAACCAACAAAAGGCATGTATAGTAAGCTTGACACATTACATTCAAAATACGACTTCAGGGTTATTCTATCACATCATAAAAAAATATACGTTAGGCTTAGATTTTACTAAAAATTGCTTCTGTTGTTGTGATGAAAAATGCAAAATGATATTTTCATTTTTCGGAGAAGAATGATACAGCTGAGAAGATTTTCGGAATTTATAATAAATTAATATAAGTACAATACAAACAATAAAATGATAAGCTGACATCGTAAAATGCCGTTCTGCGCTTGCGTGAATTTCCAAATCCTCGTCCTTTTTAGCTTATTTCCAGCCTCATTTCATACGACAAATGCAAACTAGAAATAGTTGTATGACGGACCATCGACAGAAAAATATATTTATCAAAGTTTGCTTTTGTACTCTGATCACTATAATAATCAAAATGACCAAGTGTAAAACGTCGGAAATTAGAAATGATTAGAAATGATTTATTATAAGAAAATTCCGTTCACTGCATTACAAGCTATTACTACTTCACTTATCATTGTGTATCACTTAATATACATAATGAAACATTTTAGATATCTCCGGATAGTCTCCCATTTCCATGACAAATTTGCATGTATTATTACAGCCAGACATATACTCTCACACATGCCGCTTGTCTGTTAGTAAATACATTCTTCTGAGTTGGTGCTGTAGAATAAGCAAGCTACCAGATGCATAAATAATTTACAAAGAAAACTGGATCGCCCTGTCATAGTAGTACTTTGGTGATACCCCAATACGTGCGTTCTCCCTATTCTGCTTAGCATGCCTCACATTCCTACCGTCTAAACCGCGCTGCGAGAGCGTAATCTATATTCGTACGTACAAGTGCTACTCCTGCAGGTTGTCGAGTATTTTCACGACACTGAACGCACTTTGCACATAGTGCAGCCTAATGCTATTCATGTTGTACATGAAACATTTGCCAAAATGTAATGTAAAGCTTCGTCGTTGCTTTATGTTACCAACCAAAGTAACAAGGCTGTACTTACCTAAAATGTATTAGTTCTTAATCTCTTACAAACTATATAAACTTTGTTAACACAATTGCTCATTACAATGAAATCTTGATTCGTTGTCATTGTACATTGACAACCAACCGTGTGAATTCATTTGAATCGCAAATTGGGAAAATGCTGAAGCCCCAGGTTAAGCGCAAGAGTGCGATGATAACGATGAGACTTTGTATGGGCGAACTGAGAGCAGTAATTATTGCCTGTTGCCCTTCGAGTCTGTTAAACCTAGTAATTTATTTGGGAATTTGCCATGGCTTGCTGAAACACCAGATACATATTAGAAGAGCGGCAATTCAAATTTGCTAACACTTTCGGACCCGGCAGGTTACAAAACCTGATTTAGAGGTAATATCCTAAGGCGGCATAATGCCTCGAAATCTTGGGATAAACTTGTTAATAACATTATGGAGGTGTAGTGATAAATATATTCTTAACGTAATCTTACATACAAATTGCTTTTATTTTATACACAAACTGTTAACGCAACTTTTAATTTAATATATTGATCTGGGTGGGTTGGATTAATATGCATCTGGAAGCACGAAACAGGGAAATGTGACTTTGACACTTGCCCGTCCTAGCCAGCAGTCTGGTATTGAGAGCTCCAAATGAAAGAGTCAAGTATTGACTCGGTGGAGATATACCACAGTAGTTTTGGAGACAAGAATCTCTCTTTTTTGGCCTATATTTCTATAGGTCCTCGACCAAAGTACAAAGTATTATATACCAAAAGAATTGTCTCAAAAAGCTCTATCTAAAAATGTATGCTTGATCTACAGTATGAGCATTTGGAGAAATACCATTAGTACATGTGCAATACGAAAAATGGCAATTTGAGAAAAATTTGAACGAAAATGAAACTCCTGAACTAACTGTTATAGAGAAATGGTTCATATACCAAAATATGTCTTTACAACGACATTAGAGCCGTTTCTCGGTCTGTAGTATTTTTCTCCGAAAAATCTCTTTTTTTGGGCTTTTATACGGTTTTTGGCCAATACCTCAAAACAGCTCAGACCAAAGCACAAAATATTATATACCAAAAGAATAGTCCTGCAAAGCTCTATTCAAAGATGTATGACTGATTTGCATTATGAGCATATGTAAAAATATCATATGTACATTTGGCAATTTGACAATAATGTTTCCTTCTTCATTCAAGAATTTGGAGATCACAAAACCTGTAATGAGATTTGCATAAAAAATGAAGCATTGATGTATACATAACAAATAACAACATGGAAATATGTCGTTGATATAGTAATGTACGATGGTTGGATTGTTTTTACCTTTCATTGAAGAGTCATACGTGCGTACAAGCATATACAGAAAATATGGAAGTTTCGTCGCATTGAATTTACCGGCGTCTAGGCGACCGACAACCCGCTCTGGGAAATATGTGGGAAAATAGAGAGAAAACTCGCATCGCGCTTTAGGTATCCGCTAGTGGTGCCGAGTCGGCATAGCTTCCTCGCAACGTCCTCCGACCGCCCTTCCGCACTTTGTCCGTGTCGCCTCTTTTATTTCACGCCGTCATAGTTTCCGATCCTTCTCAACCGAACGTTGGATGTTATGTTACCTGATGGTAATATTAAGTCAAGGATAGAGCAGACTATATTGGGTGTAATAATATCTACAAATAATTCAGAATATGATGTATTTGGTTTTTATTTTGTAATGAAATTATTTATATAAATAAATGTTCGAAAATGTGAACGAAAAAATGTTTTATAGCTGATGACAATGAAAGTAAATATGGATAGTTATTCATGCGTGGTATTAATATGGGAAACTAACGACAAGCTTGGAGAAAGCGGGGAAAAGTGAGGCAGGCGAACGTTTTCGGATAAACCTTGAATAAGCCACAACTAAAGCGGAAAATTTGCATCGATTTTTGCTGCTCAGCCATGTCTTAATTTTTTAACAGAATATTATTTGACAGAATATTGACGCAAACAAAGTGCTTTCATTTAGAAAGGTTGTTGACAATCAGATCTATTCTAATCTATATATATATATATTTTTTTGATTTGGTAATCAGCATGTTTTCTTATCCTTGTTTGCGATTGGCTGTACGGTGCTCAGTAAAACGTCGCAAGTAGGGTAGCGCTCTTAGCAATTGGCTCATCGATGCTCAGCGGATAATTTATTCATACTTGATTATATCAATAATATTTAATATGTACAAACATTAAATCTACAGCATTTCGCTTCGAAATAAAAATTTTAATTAAATTAAAATTGCAACAAGATCAAATCAATTCAAATCTCAATCCGTTTTAAGTTTTAATTAAAACTGTAGTCAAATGGTTTCGCAAGAGTTTTTCGTACGAAAGGATTTTTTCGTCTTTTTGATTGCACAAGTAAAAAAAAAAATATGACCCGATGGCAATCAGTAGCCGGAAAAAGACCAAAAGCAGGACTTTTGCGCGATGAACACGAACTCTAAAGGAAACTACGAGTGTTCTAGACTGTCAGACGGTAAATCTCATTGAAGATTAGACTGTACTCATGCTATATGCACAGTGGTAGCTAAAAAAGATTAAAAAAAAAGAAAGAAAGAATCATTAAGCAAGCTCAAGAAAGCAAGCTTGGATAGAATTACAGGGCAGTGTAAAAAAATTCCTGGAGAGGAGTCGTGCTGAATTCTGGTTTTATAGATGGGCTATTCAAACATTGCAATATTGTTCGTCAATTTTAATTTTATTTGTAGACTATTTTCATATATGTAGTATCTGTACATACAATGTTTATTTAAATTAAGTTTTATTCTGTTTTGAGTAGAGAAGCCGCATGTCAAGACAAGTTTTTATGTTGTATTGGCGATGACACTTTTCTATTATTCCGTCGTAGCAAAAGTGTGAAAAGCTAGGAACATAGCAACGGAAATCCAATAATAAAACGCGAGGCACTCGTCTGTTGGTAATAAACATAGGACAATAAGGAAAAAGTCGTCCGTGTTGAAAGGAATAATAAATATAATACACTAGACGCGCGCGTTCAACGTTCCACTTAGGATTTATTGCAATGAACCCTAAAACGTGCGCAGTGGAGGCATTGATTTTGATCCGCATCGTAATAAACGTTTCTTACTGAACTTGAACTAAGTTTGAACTTATGTACCCGAATCCAGAGATTACGTACCATTGCTCGAAGCGTAATGCTGTCCGTATGAAATCCGAATCGGAGAAAGACTTAAGAAAATTCTCAGCGCAGGTCGTCCAGCGGGACTCATTTTGCATAGATGTGCTTATCAAGATTTATACGTAGAGCAAAATGTCGAATTTTACTTGAAGCATTTTATGCAGACATTACCGCCACGTGGGAAAATGCTCATTTGTACATGACACATTAATTTTAATTAATATGATATCAAATGAAAGGTAGGATATTTTTACAAATTTATTTCCAGGTATGCAATCCATATTAATCAGGAAGAGCATGAAGCATGAATCAGATAATAGAAGAATTCTTATTAAAATATCTATATATCCTTAACAGCTGGACAGTAATGCATGAATAAATTTCTTCTTTTCCGGCAAAAAAGAAGAAGAAATGAAGATAAATATGAAGACGACACTTGAAAGATGAAGACAAGAAGGTGATAAAGTAATTGCATGCCCCAACATTGGCACACTCGAGTCGCACCCGAGACGCGATGAAGCGAAAGTCAATATCATTAGTTCGAGATAAAGCTTGCTTTACAAGTGGCACTTGACGGTCGTGACGTAGTTGGGTAAGTAATAAAATGTTTTCCTCAGTAAGACGTTAGCGGTTCTACAAACAGCAAAATAATCACAACTTACAACTGTCAGGATGCATCCACATTGTCTTTGAACAATTTTCTTGCATGAAATTATACACACATCCAACTCTAACTTAAGAACAAGCGTAAAGACCAAGGACGCAGTAATGCCGGAAATAAAAGTAACCAAAGGTATCAGACAAGGCGATGCTCTAAGTCCATTCTTATTCAACGTCATAATGGATGAAATAATTAAGGCAGTGGTAGAGCTTAACGAGGGATATGACATGGAAACGACCAAAATAAGCATGGTCTGCTACGCAGATGATGCTGCAATAGTCGCCCAGTGTGAATACAATCTACAAATTATGCTACACAAATTGCAAACAACAGCAGAGAAGTTCGGTCTTGA
>JARJDU010045699.1:0-24704 GCA_030264695.1 Lissagria laeviuscula
AGAAGAATAAATTACCGTTCGCATATAATTAGATTAATAATTCATAGATGAATACATAGTAATACGTATATCAATAATTTGTGCATATGTAGGTTTATTATGACCCTAATAGTTTCATATAAAGAGAAAAGGTAAAGAAGGAAGTAGGAAGCTATTCTTAGCTCGTTATCCTGTATATAAAGTCTATTATTCACTATCTACAATTTATTAGAATCTAGAACTGCTCAGTAGAATAAAAGAACAATTTATTTTTGTTTTGCGAATTCTGAAACTTTATAATTTTGAAAAACGTTTTTTTTTTGGCATTTCTTCACTCGCATTTTCTCGACGCAATACTTGGCAATAACTGGCTGTACAAAAATCTCGATATATATCCAACCGATTTCGATTATTCTTTGCTTTCAAAACGTAAAATAAATTCTCTATCGTGTAACAGAAGGATTTTTTAGATATTTTAGTTTATCTATTTTATATGACCATTTGAAGATAAGAACCAATTTCAAATGACCGCCATTTTGATATTTTGTCGAATTTTGAAAATAATCTTATGATACATGGTAGAGAATTCAATTTAGTTTAGGTTTTCACAAGTCCGGTTGTTCAACAATGTACCAGTTCATCGTAAACCATGCAGCCAACGAGAATTAACATCCCGGAGGCCGCCCACGGATGCAGCTGCCAAGGCAGTGAAATACAATATATATTAACAAAAAAAAAATATTTCCAAGAAGTAAAAATGTTGCTTTACAACATACATTACCCTCCAAGTGTTTACTTTATTCCTAATACCCCCCCCCCCAAAAAAATCATGAAAATTTGCTTTAATTAATGTATTTCCTGTATATATAAAAATTACCAGCATAATTTCATATCTCATTTTTTAAATTCAATATTTAATTAAATTAATGTTAAGTAGGCCTGCAATAGTAGATAATATTCATTAATAAGCTTTCTAAAAGTTGTACAACAATAAAATTGAATGTAAGTATATAAATATAGCAAGAGTTAACGTAACATTAACAAATTTAAACTGTAGATTATTTTTTTTTAGTGGAAATTGTTTAAATCTTTATGTTTAATAATTGAACTGAACTGAACTGAACTATGAGGTAGAAGGGAAACGTGTGGTAATGAGTGAAACTTTCTTAGATACATGTAGATATGCAGATGTAAGATATAAGATGTAATACATATACATATACAGCAAGCCCGAAAATTTGAGATAGGTCAATAACTGGTTTTTTTGCACTTTCTATTCCTCATGGCAACTAATGCTACTGATACAAGTGAAGGCAATCAATTTCGGTTCTTTTCTAGCTTTGATCACTCAACTGATTTTTATCATTATTCACTAAATTTTATTTTATTTCATTTATTAAAGAGATTAATAAAATTGCAATTAGTAATTTGTGAATAGGTGTTAAGTGCATGTTACTTAATTACTTAATCTTATAAAATGAGATTTGTTAATGATTAATTTGTATTCGAATATTTATCATTATTATTTGTAGTACTAGTAGGAGAGAAGTAGAATGCAATTATATTTATAGAATGAAATATGTAATATCGATTAGTTGTGTTATTTATTTATGCATATTGCAATATGTACTTACCAATTAGATAATTATTAAGTATTTACTTAAAATAATTTAATTTTGAAACAACACTATAAATACGTTAGTGGATCTTGTTTTGGTTAGTTCATAGTCATAAAAACAGCTTCGGATAAGTTTTGGATCCTTTAATTGTAATTGATTGCCAATTTTTTTCTAAAATAAAATAAAATAAAATAAAAATTTTAATTAAAAAATTTTGTAATTTTTTAAATAATTTACAAAGCGTGTAATAAATTTAAAAAAACTAAAAACTAAAAACCAAAGCCGATGGCCCATGGAAGCATTTAAATAAGAGAAGCAGCAAGAGGTGACACAATAAAACCGGTGGACTTATTATTTAAGTATTACTACATCATTATGAACATCACAAATAAACACAGTACAAAGATAAATTTGTAGAAATATGATTACAAAAGTAGGATGTGCACTGCAGGTTCAAATATTCAAACAACAATAATTAAGTTAACAAAGTATTGAATATATATGTTACGGCCCTTTTGACCAGTTTTTAAATTGCCCGGACAATATGAATAATGCCCCACATATGTATGGACATAAAAAGATGTAAACTAAATATGAGTGACTAAGAAGACTAAACTGGCCAGCAAGCGTATTGTCAGGAATTTTATTTTGGATATTAGGAATAAAGTAAACACCCTGAGTTTCGTGGGCGGCCTCCGGGATGTTGCCTCTTGCTGGCTGCATGGTTTGCGAAGACCTGGTACATCGTAAAACAACCAGACTTGCAAAAGTCAAAACTAAATTGAATTCTTTACCTTATAGCATTCGCTTTTTTTTTTAATTCTAAAATTTTCAACCTTTGAACTTCTTCTAATTATATAAAATCAAAAAAACAAATATCCAAAAAATCCTAAGATACATGGTAAAGAAATCAATTTAGTTTTGGTTGTGCTACAGTTGGTCTTCGAAAACTATGCAGCCAGCAAGAAGCAACATCCCGGAGGCCGTCCACGGATGCAGCTGCCAAAGCGGTGAAAACCAATATATGTTGACGAAAAAAATGTATCGAGGAACTGGAAATGTTGCTCTACAACATACAAAAACTCGGAAGGCTTACTTTATTTCTAATACCCCAAAAAAAATCCTGAAATTAATCACTTATTCAAATTCCCATTTAATTTTTTTTTTCACTTTTAATATATTCAATACATATTTTAATAAGAAACTATTTAATTTTATCTTGATAGTAGCAAAACTGCTAGGTAGTATTTACAAAATTAGAATTCGAGCAAAATATACATGAAAAGCGGCATTAAAACGCGAGAAAGAAAAAAAAAACGTTTGGTGAAAGGAATCCGAATAACTTACTACATTCGACCAGACAAGTCCCACAACTTTCGGCCATGCCATTACCAAATTTTACGAATTTATTTATACTTTTTCTTCATGCAACTGTTACGCAATACCATGTTTTATTACTTCTTCCTAGATTATAAAATTAAACTACAATCCATTATTTAACATAGCATCAATATTAACATAATTTGTTTATATTCATTTATATAAAAGATACGTATTGACAGATATTACTATAATATCTAGTATGTTTTCATAGAAGAAACTTTATCCAATCGCTTGTTATTATGCGTTATTATTTATTTAGTACCAACTTTTCTGAGATTGTAACAGGAATAATAATTGTTGAAAGTGTTGACAACGTTTGAATGAGGACAAGAATGAGACAACACGCGTGAATCATTACTTAATTATTGTTTAAAATTCTATGTTAAAACCATGAATGCTTATTGTCTATGCATAGATGGTAGACAATCGCAGATAGTTCATAAACGGAATGTTGTAAGGGCTTATAAATTTCTAATAGAAAATTATGTATTACTTTGAAGAAAAAAGCTTAATTTACTTCGGAAAATGGCAGCCATATGCAAAGATATCTCAGATTCTTAATAAAATGTATAGATGTCTCTAGTGACTAAATAGATAGATGATTTTGACGTGTTTGACGTACTTAAAATAACTATATAGATTAGAATATTGCTTTAAAAATTGTCTCACTCAGCAAAGTTACAGCTACGTTGTTTAAAGCCACCGAAAGTTGAAATAAACATCATAAGAAAGGAATTTTATTCCAATTTAATCCTATTTATGAGAACAATTCTTATTTGCTGTCGTTATCGTGTGGTTTTTGCAAGAGTGAACGTTTGAAATTGATGAAAATTGAATTTTTTTCGAAGTAAAAATCATTGTATCTTCAAATCGAAACTAGATATAGACACGAATTTAGTTCCTACGGGTAGATCTCAGAGAAGACTACTAATTAGGCTCTGCATATTTACATATTATATCACTACTTAAACGTAATTAATAGAAACACATGAATGAAACTGGAGAAATTGTGTCTTTGCTCACCAATATCATTGATAGCAGACGATTTGTCGTGTAAGACAAATGACATTTGATGAATTTGGAGGTTATTTTGTAATAAAGAATTCTAAACAATAATTGCAATAAAAGTAACTACAAACCAAGCTACATTTAAGCTTATAACGGTCGGAACAATAAAACTCAAAGAGAAAAACATAAAATGAATAACCATACGCAAATGGCCGTTATTTCGGTTATACTGGGTATTTCGGTTGCCACTGGCTGCCACTAGCGGGCGTTAGTAGTTCCCAAAATCATTACTAGTACAAAAATTTGGCATAAACTTAATAAACTAATATGATTGAAACACCAATTAGGTTCTTAATTTTTTATCATTAAATTCACTAGGTTCATGTTATTCAAACTTATGGAAATACAACTATTTTAAATTTCGAGGTTTTTGCCACACCAAAATGGCCGACGCGCCTAGTTGGTAAGAAGATATCGCTTGTCGGCGCGTCCAGTAGGCGATTTTATTCTTATAAATGGGCAGAATCTCATATTTAGATAACACTCTCTGAAAATTTGATGATTTTAGTCACGAGCCGAAAGCAAATTTTTGTTCCATTTACTCTGGCCATAGTCATCGAAATCCAACCTTGTATTGCTGTTCTTCATTTAAAACATACGCGGCACTACGCATTGGGCCTCACCTTTTCCTTGCTGCCTGCTTCGACCCGGACCCCCGGAGAAAGAATTCGTCGGGTAAATGAGCCTATTAATTTTAATTTTTAAATTTAATTTAAAGAGCATACGCCCTATTAGCTTTAGTTATTTAGCTAATTTAATTGTACATTCTTCCTACTCTTCCATAACTTATTCTTTTGGTCATCATTTATACTCTAGTCAAAATAATTCCATGTATAATAATGCTATGATGTAATGATAATAAATCCACCCCTGTTTCAAAATAAAAAAAGTCTCAAATTTACCTACTACCGTCTAGCACATTGTTAAGACGACAATAAAAACAATTAAAACCCTCATTGATGTTTCCGGTACGTAATATACCCGGAAACCCAACGGTTTTAACCATATGTGCTCTTGCCGGTTGATTTCATACTTCCTCTTGCTTTACTTATTACTTTTCACCTTTAAAATATCTTCCAAAATTATAAAACAAAATTAATTTACTTTAATCCACCCATGTTCCCATTTCATATAAATTTTCCATAGAACTAAGCATGATTCGAATATGTAATATAAATTCTTTTCAAAAACCCAAAAAAAAAAGTTCTTGAATAATCATTCGAAACAGGGTGAAACCCTCTTTCATCAAAAAGCCCCCAATATTTATTTTCGTATTGCAAACCGACCCGACGCTACCACTACATACAATTGCAAGATATATACCATCAGCTAGCAGCGGCTGCTGATGGTTGTTCAACGGTTTCCTGCACTCATCCCCTCACCAGTAGACACGGTACCGTACCCCAAACCATTATACATCAAAGAAACGCACATGCAGGCAAGAAATTCAACGAAACTCAACCGTTTTCACAGCGATACGTTGTGATGGGGCATTGAGGTACGGGTACCTACTCAACTCTATACTACCAGCCGTCAGGAAAGGAAATTGCATGAGGCGGCTAGGGTGCTGACTGCTGAGCCGCTGGGTCGGTCGAAGCCGCATTCGGAGGGTCGGATGAGTTGATTCGGTTGAGCTTCAGGCATCAGTTTCGAACAAAAGGGACATTTGGGGGGCATCGCTTAAATATACATCGAGGGTAGACTAAACTAAGAAAAGTGTCTGACATAAGCTGAGGGTATATGTATGAATAAGCCCAGGCCAGACCAGACCAACTGCTAATTGAAGAGAGAAACGGGTCGGCAGGGTGAAAGGAAAATCGGTCTTTGCGCGGTAGTAGGTAGAGTGAGAAAGAAGAGATATGATGTTATAGGTAAAAATGCTTACTTTGTGCGCTTTCAGCGATAAGTCGTTGCATGCCAGTGTGACATCCACGAATGCTTCGTTCTGCAGCAGCTGGTGGAACACCGACGTCATGTTCGTCTGATAGTTGTTCCATCGCAGCACGTAATGTTGACCAGACATGCTGAAAATTAAAGGATTGATTAATTTTTATTATTAGTGAATATGAGAGAGAGACAGAGATATTAGTTAATTTGTGTTATTTGATGTAGTTTATGCAATGCGGAAAATCTACGTACACTAGATTTTCTGCAACAACAAGGACGAGAACGAAACGTCGTAGTTACGAACATGGAACTAAAAAGAAGTCGCAGCTAAGAGAAGAATATAAGAAGAGAAAATTGCAATGGCAAGCTGGCAGGCATGGAGGAGAGTCTCCGGCGGCAGCGCCGTTCCACATCTAGAAAAGACTATTCGTTTTCCTAAGTCCGCTTCTTCGCTTAGCACTTTTTTCTTCTTTCCATCTCCTTCGTATTGATTTTATTCTTTTTTGTCTACTACATCCTTTCTTTCTTTGTGTCCGTTCTTAGTGTATATCTATTATATGAGAAAGCATGTGTATGTGTATGTGTGTGGACGTAATACCGTTCCAGAATAGAAAGAACAACGAACGACGAATGAGCGAACTAGAAGAGTTCGTGCTTTCGTTTTACGATCGCATTCGCTTTTTGAGCAGCTTTGCTTGCCTGCTGCTGCCACTGTTACTACTCTCTTCTTGCTTCTTGAGCGAAGAGTCTTAGGTCTCTTTTCCTTTGCGCTCTTCCTTCTTCCCTTTTTTCAGGCACTTCGCACTTGCAAGTTCTCCGGTACGTACGTAAAAGGTTTTCAACAAAATGCGCACATAAAAAGTTTATTTTATTCTTGTGTGCTTGCGCGCGCTTCTCAAGACAAGAGGAGAGAGGAGATGAAGAAAGGGAAAGAAGAAAAAAAATAAGACAAGCTTTCGTCTTTCTTATCTTGTCTTGCCTTGATTCTTGTCTTCGTTTGTTTCGTCCTTGTCTCATGCTATTTCTCTTGCTTTTGTTTATGGAACATCTAGGAATTAATTATGTGAAGAATATATTCAAGGATTGATGACGTAGATAGAATTGTAAGCCTTAGATTTAACTTTCTAAATTTAAAAAGGCGAAATTTGTAGGTTTAGAGAGGTAGAAAAAAGTATATAAGAAAGAGAGAGAGAAGAAATAGATAAAAACGTGATATAAAATGCGATGCCTTATAGAAAAGTATTAACCTTTCTCTTTATCTAAGAGTGACACATTTTTCCAAAACGAAAATTTACTTTAGCATAAAGCTATGTTCTTACTATATTTTATTGATTCCATTTTTAAAAAATAGTCAAGTAAGACGAATTAGTGTAAAATTGGATGTGACGTCACAAACCTTTTTGAGGTTAGGTGATTGGGGGAAAAACAAACACGGTCGCCATTTTCAACTGCAACATTAACCAATCGGCGTGTTCTAGCAAAGTTTTCCCACCAATGACATAACCTCAAAGCCTTTTAGTCACCTGATTAGAATGAATTAGAATAGAGAAAGAACGCTAAATCAGATTAAAAACTGAATGAAAAACAACATGAAAGCAAAGAGAATACAAGCTGAATTAGATTACATAGAAGTTGAAGAAAACATTAAGACAAAATATAGAAAACAGTTGCAATGGAAGAAATTAAAAAGATTTTTCTAGGCTTGATGGAATCCTGGTAATGTTGATTTAAAAAGAAGATGGCAAGGAAACAAGAAAACAAGAATAGTTCATGATTTAACAAGAAACAATGAGAAGAAAAGAAAGAACACAGTAATAACAAGACCGAAGGAAAATACAAGAGAAACAATAGATTATTAAAAACGTGTTCAATATGAAAACCGAAATAAAACGTATTTATTTAATAATTTTTGCAGGAATATTAACAGTACAGAATAATATACTAACGAAAGATTCATTCGCAGCTTTTCGTGAAGCCAATTTTGACAGCGCATGCACCAAAAAACCCTAGCCAAACCTGCCACTATGCCACTGGCCGCCAAACTTGCTTGTGTCGCCGCTAGAGTATTTTATTAATGACATTTCATCATGCGCCATTAGTTCATAAGCTGCTTTAAAGCAGTCGTTCAAATTCAAATTTGCCGCCCATCAACACTCTAAGAAGATGGCCGACCCTGTTGAGATCACGAAAACTGGCATCACAAACTTCAAAGGTGCCGATACCAAGTGATTCTTCTGTTAGTGCATCATTTTGTGGTTAACAATAGAGATACAGAAATCTATGAGAGATGGCGCTGGAATATCAAAAAAAAAACATTTTCTTGAAAACCTTTTTTGTTTGTTTGATGAAACCCAATGGTTTTGTTTATTTCTTAAATAAACCTTAATCACTTTACAAAGATGTCTACCATTTTTTACTTTTAGGTTAACAGTTAGCCATGAATGGTGAACCTTTGCGCATTCCCTTGCGCATATTCTCTGAACAAATAGCACACGCTCTAGATGTCTTTCCCTCAACAAATAAAAACGGTTTATGTATGACATTCGCAAAAAATGTCCTACATACATGATAATCTAACAATCAACCAGTTAATTAATGAATTATAATATCAAGTGTTAAATATATTAAAGAAACGTTCCAGTCTTGTCAATCAAAACATTCCCGTGAGAACGCATCTTAAGATTCTTAAAACAACCTCCTACTGTGTACGAAGCAAAATAGAAAAGTTAGACGACTGGTGAAATCTTAGTCGTCTCCGGCATCTTTGTAAGTATGTACGAATAACAAAAATACATTCTATGAACACGGAAAAAGACGAACGAACAGAAACGGATGGTAGCAAAAGAGAAGCACGAAGCGGGAGGAGGCGGAGGAAAAAGTAAAAAGAATGGGAGCTCATGCAACAAGAGAAGAAAAGAAGTAGAAAAAAAAAGCATCTAGATTTTTCTGCTCGTATTTCGCATTGCAGTTCGCCGCCGAGTTCCGCACTAAACCGCATTTTCTTTTTTGCGCCTTCCCTTTCGTCCGTCGTCGTCTTTCTCCTTCATCGTTACTTTACGTTTCTCGGCCGACTCTTTTGTCTGCTTTTCTAGAGACCAAGAGAGTCCCAGCCATCTATATAGATTTTTATTCCCTGGACTTTTAGACAAATTTCCATGACAACAATGATAATGATTATTATTGATATATTTTTGTTTTAAGACTATGTACATATAGACACACACAAATAAGCACACTTATCAGTTTCAAGGATGTGGATATTGTACTAATAACATGCAATGAAAACAATTAAATCGGATTACATCGATTGGTGTTTTGAATTGGCGCTTATTACAATTACGCACGCTCGAAACAGGCGACTCGTTAAGTGCGTGGGAGAACGGCGCGAATTTAAATTTGAAATTTTGTCTTCGACCGATATACACTAGGCTGCTTGATATAATTGTATAGGTTATGTTACATAAACGAAAAGAATGGATCTGAAACAGTTTCGTTCGTTGCTTTCACAATTTCAATACATGCGGAACAAATAGTTAAGCAGTGCGAGATGATCAAAGTCACATTGCCTGCGATTGTCATTTTTCTATTTATTTACAATGATAATGAATCGCAATGACAATGCATGAGAGTGTATGTGTGAGCGGTCCAGTCGCATCGTGCATGAAGTGTTCTTAGCGTGTGTAAAGCCACATCTTACCTGATACACAGTGAACGATTAGAGAACGGTCATTGGAGTATTAAACACGCAATATTGGGGAACAAGAAACGGATGCAAATGTAAGAGGCGACCGTGGAAAACGGACCGCACGATTTCGAGAGACGAGCTCACTATTTTGTTGTGGATCAAATTCATTCTCTCCTCTCTTCATCGCGCGTGCTCTCTCTTTTAAGTTTTCACCGACCTCTCGCTCTTCAGGTACGCGGGCTGCCCGAAGAGCCGGCGCAATCGGAAGAAGTGTCGTGGACGAAGCAGCGTTCTTTCCCCTTACGTCTCAAAAAGTTGAGCGTCGAAAGCTCGCGCGTTGATTGGCCACCGACATTTTAACTTGCGCACAAGTTCATTGCGCGTCTCTACTGACGTCATCGCTGCTTCGCTCCAGCCAGGTACGAGCTCGCTGCTGTTGCCAGCTACGCCAAAAATTGCCGGTCGCTTTTAGTCAAGCATTACCATTCCTCGATTCAACAACATTTATGTTCGTCTCGCAAAATTACGAAATTATAAGTGAAAATAATTGTGATATAGTTTGAAATTGTGCCAAAATAGGTAATTATGCAGTGCTTATATAATTCTCGTTAGTTTAAGTCGTTTGCATGCGCGATTTTCGCGATCCATGTCGATCGGTACGAACATCCGGCGTGTTCAGCAAGCTCGAGCTTTTTTCGCAATACGGCGAGCGACTCGATCTCACGGTGTTTTTTCACGTGTTAATAATTAATTTTGTCTCGATAACGTATTCCAACGTCGTGATATCGCGCCAGTGTTGCGACATTACGGCGCGATCGACGGCTCGATTTTGTCGGATCGCCATTTTTCACGATTTTGTCGGAAAAGCGGCCATTGTTGCATCGTTCCAACGCTTGGCTTTCCCCTGCCCCACCCTGAAGTGACGAATTTACAGTTGTTGGCCTCCGGCTTCGCCACATAAGAGTTCCACTTTTCTAAAGTTTATTTACCTCAAACGTTTTAATCTGGAAATGTTGTTCGCTTCCCATTAATTCGATATTCTCAACTGCGTGTCTTGTCTATGTACAGCAACGAGTTCGGGTATCCATTCACATTTTTTTTTTTTACATAACACGCGTTCACGTTTTCGGTGTGTATTGTGCGTTGTTCGTGTTTTTAATGCTTTTGATTCTTTGCTTACAGGGACAGAATGGATGATGACCAACAGTTTTGCCTGCGATGGAATAACCACCAGTCCACATTAATTGCTGTATTTGACACACTTCTAGAAAATGGAACTTTAGTTGATTGTACCCTTGCAGCTGAGGGTAAATTCCTCAATGCCCATAAAGTTGTACTCTCAGCATGCAGTCCATATTTTGAAGTAAGTACAACTGCACTCTATTTTATTACAATTGTGATTTTTTTTTTTTGATTATTTCATCCAGCATTTCTAATCTCTTTAATTGTTATATTACAGTCATTGCTGTCACAGAACTATGACAAGCATCCCATTTTCATATTAAAAGACATAAAGTACCAAGAACTGAAAGCAATGATGGACTACATGTACAGAGGTGAGGTGAACATCTCTCAGGATCAACTAGGTGCATTATTGAAAGCAGCAGAGTCCCTACAAATCAAAGGCCTATCAGACAATAGGAAAGGCGAGACAGAAACCAAGAAGTCGGTGCCGCAACTACCACCTGCGCCAGCTAAAAGTCCACCACCTACGGCAACGCTACCAAAAGTGCAGGGGCTGACAATAGAGCATCGTCGAAAAGACTCAGACGAAAATTCACGAGACGGTTCACAATCGCCAGGGCCGAGACGACGAAAACGTGCCCGCAGAAGAAGTGAAGAAATTGAGAATAACCACGACGCTTCAAATTCCTCAGAATCTCATCAAAGTGCACCCGCCCAAAACATTCCAATAACAACAATCGCAACAAAATTAACCGATGTGCCTGAAGCGTTAGAAACGAAACAAGATATTCTGACGAGGCATAAAGCTACTGAGTCTGAGACTCCTCCACAAGTTCCTAAAGACAAATTAGAAACCCATTCTGAACTGATGCTTGAACCAAAGTCTGAATACATGGACGAAATGAATGAGGATAGTATTGAAGATTTGACGCTTGATGACGAAGAACTAAGTAATATGGAACAAATGGATGAGGGTGCAGGGCCTAGTCACGGAAATGTCGGCGAAGGATCTGGTCAAGGTGATTATCACAAAAACGTTGCGACTTCTTTTTTGATTTCTTTCGAGATCTTTGGAAGAAATGACAACAACATATAATACTTATAAATGAATGACTTTATTTGTGCAGGATTTGGATGGCCTATGGGCAATCAGAGTCAAGACGAAGTGTTTTTAGCCGCACAAGAAGCCGTTGGAGCACACCGCGACTCGCAAGGTAGGATTTACAGACTTTTTATCAGGTGCTTGTATACTTTAATACAACATTCAATTATTGCTTGCGTTGGCAGTTTTGCAACGATGCGGGGGGAGCTGTATCAAACTCATTACTTCGTGAGTTTGTGCAATTTTCTTCCACATCTTGGCAACTAGTTATACGGGCTCATTATCAATATGCAATAATTGTGTTGTACAATGGTGTATGAGTGTATAGGATTGGCATAAATGGTGGCAAAATCATGTTAGCACTTGAGTTTTCATCCTCTGATAATTTATTGAGTTGTGTTTGCTTTTGTTTGCTTTCCCCAGTGCTTGTGTAGGTAGAAATTGATTAAAACCTTTATAACCATCTCCCCAAATGACAAAGTGACAGTATTTGTTTTTTCAAATTGTACTTATATCTCAATATTCGAAGTAACTTACAACAGTTCTGTTGTTTTTGATGCTGTAATATTATATTATCAAATTTTTGTATTACATTCGCAACTTTATCATCAGATGGCCATGAATAGAAATACTGAAAGGTAGGAAAAGGGGAGATTTGGTTAGGACCAACATGTATATCATCTGGAATCGTATACGCGCTATATAATTTTAAAAAAAAACTGATTTGCATACATACATGTTGGTCCATTTTCAGAGGGTGACAATGATAGTGTTACTGTCACGTTGTTATATTCACATGGTCCATATATAAGGAACCTCATTTTTTCATTTAAATGTATGACTGATTTTGCTGCTGTATGCCAATGCTTTATATTTGGGTTTTTTGAAGTGATAAGTAATTAACAAGTCTAACGGGAATTATTTTTCTATGTAAAGAAATCGTAAGGAAAATGGATGGCTTGTTTGTTAGTTACATTTTTTTGTATAATAATGTTGGCCTTCTATCTAAAATCCTATCTTCTCTAACTGGTTCTTTGAACAAAACTGCATGCTTTGTAATATTGTACAATACTACCCTAATAATGAGACATTACTTTGTGTCTCGATCAAACTAAATCAATATGTGCATACTTTTGCATATATACTTAATTTCTTGTAATTGCCCTATGGCAATTGCAAAACCAACTTTTTGAACTTATGGGGATTACTTTATATTTCCATAGTTCATGTAAAACTTCAAATAAAAATATTATCAATGATTTTAAGCAATGGACAATTACTTTGTTGTTCCTGCGCTTTATCATTGATAATTTCAGTGAGTGAGCAGAGAGTGTGTGGGTGAAGTGAGTGAACTGTGGGTGTTTTACCAACCAAGAAGAGAAGCCGGTGATGAACACGCGTTTGTTTATTTTTTCAATTTCATAATTTTATGAAGTTGAATTTCTTTTTTTTTTTAAATTAAAATTGTAATATATAATTTATATATTGCAAAAAATTAAGGTAATATCAATTAAATTAACTTGTTACTAATTTTTTTTCCAAACTTTTTCTAAAATTCTCATTCTTTTGAGAGTTTTTTTACGTTGCAACTACAATTATAGTTGCTACTTTTTAAAAGTGATAACCAACATAATTGTCGAAATAATTAATTATGAAGTGTATTAGTGCAATTTGTGTTAATCAAGTGAAATTTTGTGATAAGTCTTTATCGGCATCGTATTAAGTTGAAACGCAATTTTTTATACTTTGCAAATTCAATTGAATTTGTTTTGTTTTATTTTCTACGATATTCATTTGATATTGTTTGATTTTGCATTTGTGTGTTATAACCATTTACTTCCAGAATGATGGAAAAAGATTCACGACTTGAATTTCTTCGAGGCTACAGATTTGAACTCCATAAACTGTGTTGAAATTTTGTTTGAAATTATGTATGTCTTGTATGCATGTAACCATTTTGTTTAAGCTGCTTCTTCGAGAAGATGTGATCCATCTACCTACTCCGTCATTGGCTTGGGTCTAGAGCGGCAAGAAACTACTAAAAATGTAAGTCACCTACCTTTTCTCTCTTTTTTTTTGTCCATTTCATTGTGTCTTTATATGTTTGTAATATATTTTTGGTACTTTTCTTTGTTACAGATTCCCACTCCGTGCCACTACAACGTTTTGGGTTATTTCTTGCCTTTCGATGTATTTATTAAAATCATTTTTTTTGAATTCAATATATACTACAATATAATTGCAGAATTAAAAATAATTATTTGTGTACTGCGTTTTATTACCTTGCCATTCAGCTATTATGAACAATGTATCTTCTCAGCTTGAACTCAATTAATTGGCGAATAATTTAAAATATCAAAGTAAATAAATCCAATAAAATACATTGTTCATAATTGTGATCACAAAGTTATATTAGGTGGTGGTATTATTGATTAACATTGAATTTTTTAGTACCATGCCGTAAAATGGCTGCTTAAATTAATGATCCGAATATTATCATTAATATACACCACCTTCGACTAGGAACGTTAGCATGAGTGTGTCTTATTGCAAAGTCTAGAAGTTCCATGAACAATATATACCAAAAAAGGCCCCCAAACAAATCGAAGTCGATTATCGTAAATTCAAAATTAAGGAAAACAAAGTTGCTAGTATACACAGCGATATTTATTTGTAGGCAATTCAAAATGGCATCTGAGATTTACCACGACCGGCACATTTCCATGTAGAACTTGTGGAAAAGTCTACAAACATCGGGGCAACATGCGTAGGCATATGGTATATGAATGTGGGAAATCAGCACAATTTCAATGTTCCCATTGTCCACGAAAATTCCATCAATATTCGAATTTAAAACGACATACAGATACACAGCATGAAGTTACTTTTACTGCCAAATTTGTAACAAAAGCGTCGGATCTCTATTGATATAAATTTCTCGTTTGAAAAATTTTTAGAACAAAGAAACGCATTGCTCGCTAGTCATTATTACTTGTCATTTTATTAACGAAGATGAGTCATATTTAGAAATCATAATAATTATTGATAAAGATAAAGAATTTCGAAATGTCATTAACTTCTAGTCAGTCGTTCAATTGTAACGTGTTAAAAATTACTTACTTGATATGATAACATTAATTATATAAATATTATAAATTTAATTAAGTCTATTATACATATAAATTAAGAATGGTATGTAAAATGATTTATCGAGTCGACGAAGAAAGGTAGGTTTTCTTCATCATGGCCAAAGAGAAATGATTCTGGTGGATATATAAAGAAGAAATTACCACTGTAATATATATATAACATAAACTGTGATTAATCTCTTATTTGTTAAAACGTAGATCTTATGTTGACGTATCTAAAGTAGTAGATAAAAGGGAAGTTTTGTCTTGAATTTCGTAGTTATTTGCAAATTATCATTTAATAAAAGTATCATCACTCATAGGCAGTTATCTAATTTGATCGAGTTGTTTCAGAAGTTTTCCATAATCTCGCAGAACCTGATTATATATTGGGCAAAAATATCAGTTGTCAGTTAGGTGGTAGGATAAAGAAAGAGAACATGGTTCCAAAGCGTCCCTCCTCCGTCTTAAGTGATTTTAAACAACGTTGGCCTATCGACGAAAACCAAATACGTTATCATTGTTTAAAATGCACTAAAAGCTATAAGAACAAACGTCATTTGTATAGACATGAGAAAGAAGAATGTATTGACATTGAACCGAAATTTAAGTGTCCCTTATGTGCGCATTTATTTAGAAGGAAATATCATTTGTCTAGGCATATGTCTTGCAGACATCAAGTTGTATTTAATGGAGATATGAGTTTTGATTAATTTTTTTTCTTAATTACCGTTTCATTTTAATAATAGTTTCATTATTTAAAGTTAAGACAAAGTTTTTAGTGCATTTTAAACAAACAATGACTGATGATATAATGTTTGTAAGACTATTTAAATTTAGTTTGATTTGTAAATCATCGAAAAACGCAGTTAATCTAAAGAAATAAATAATATTTTAAAATACAAAACCACTGCATATATTTTGTTCTCTTACAATCGATTCACAATTGTTTTCTGTAATGAAGGATTTTCGGTAAAAGGTTGAATTATATGAATTAACCAAATTGTAGATTTTCCTTAATCATTTTTTTTTTAAAACTTTTTTGCCAATTTTATAATCTTATTTTTTACGGTAATTGTATACTTATAAGAGAATAATGAGTATTATGCATCAATAGCTATATAGAAATTTTCTTGTAGGACCTGAACCAAATGCTAAAAGCAATGAAAACCAAGAGAAAAGTACAAATGTCACACCGGAAACAAAGAAAAGTAAACTTGTAGCATCAGCAACAAGTATTACGGGAAACGATCCACTAGCGACAAAACCTGAAGAGTTTAAAGAAGCCACAGTACTTAATAAATACTGTCAGCCACGTATGAAATTCAAGATTTTAAATTGTTTTGTCAGTAAGCCAGCGCCAACACCACCGGCACCAGTGGAAATTGAGAAAAAGACCAATTATTACTTTGATAAGAAGAAGGGCAATTATTACTGTCAACAATGTGGAAAAGTTTATAAATGGAAGTCGACACTTCTCCGACACATCAAAGTGGAATGTGGCGACAAATCTCCAAGCTATGAATGCGAATTTTGCTTATATAAAGCTAAACAATCTGGAAATTTAAAAGTACACTACCGGAATCATCATCAAGGGGAAATATCGTCAATGAATGATACCGTTTAGGAAAACTAGCTTTTATTCTTATAATTATGTGTTTATATAGTATAATGTGATGTAATCATTGAGTTAATTTAACTGAATTTAACCGGTTGTAGTTTATATATTATGGGGTTTTGATCTAAATAAAAGATTGCACATAATAAACCCCCATTTTCTATATATGAAAAACTTATTAAGCTTCAGGGGCGTGGAGCAGATGAATGGAATCAAGATGGCGACGGAATCGAAATGGCTGCAATCCCTGCAGGTTTTAGACATAATATTACTATTGATGTTGTATTGGGAATAAACTGTTTTCAATTTGATTTTATTTTATATTATAATTTCATGTTCATAACCAGAAACAGTAAAATAACATTATGAGTTACTTATTTATTTATTTATTTATTAATTTTTAATTTATTTTGTATTGTAAGTAGTTATTTGGTGGTAGAATAGGTTCTCGAACATTTACGTTTAATTATGTCTTTATTTAAAAATATATATTTACAATAATCACTATTAGGATATCTGGTTTGTACTAATAATCTCTTTTTTCAGCCTTACCAATGGCAATCCAATTGACCGAATATGAACCGTTGGAAATTGAATTTACAAATAGTCCATGGTTCTTAGTCTCGGACAAACCGCAGAAGAAACCAGTCTATAATAGAATTAGGGGAAATTTTAAGTGCTCACAATGTGATCGAACATATATCCGAAAAGACTCACTGCAAAGACATTTGAATTATGAATGTGGCAAAGAGCCACAGTTTCAGTGTCCATTTTGTCCGCAGAAATGTAAACGGAAATCGCATCAGATTAGACACATCAAACGACAACATAAAGACAAAATTGGCATTTTGGAGGAGAATAATCCGGGCTTGAATTTGGCTTTGAATCTTTCGAAAGATATTAAAAAGGAACTGCTGGAAGATAGGATCGGCCTTTTGGAGAATCTGAACATTCCGCTTCCCCATAAGATGAATTTACAACCAAATGAATTTAACGCTGAGATTAATAAACCGGAGAAAATTCTGGATAAGATTAACATTCCTCTTGCACTTAGTAGTAAGAAGAATCTCGAATCGAATGAATTTAATTCGGATATGAAACCAGAACCACCGGCGGAATATTGAAGTGATAAAAACAATCAACAGAGATATTTTTGACAAGTTGATATAATCGTTTGTATATATAGTATATGTATAATACGTATAATATCTTGCGTTGTAATTTTTTTTCTTTTTCTTATTATTACTTTATTATGTTATTATTAGTTATTAATCAAAAGCCAAATAATGTGTTAGCCTAATATTCAATTCTCTCATAATCGTCTTTTTATATATATACATATTTTACAATTAACTTTTGTTTAGATTACATATATTTATACGGAATAAGATTATTTTTTAATTATTTTCTGTTTGCAATTTTGTGGTGCGACATGATTATTCCACTTTGTACGTTTTATTTTATTTTATTTTATTTTGCGCATTATACATACATACAGACTTTACTACATATTTAAAGACAATTTTATTTTGTTCTATGGTGGAGGAAAATAAACATAAATCACGGTGACTTATTATAATCAGGCAAATTATTTTTTTATGATTTTCTGATCTGATCATCATTCAATTATTTCATGGATTCATTTATAAATATATCCGTGCACCACCTCCACTGTGTTGTGTGCTTTATTTAAAATAATCATTCATTCATTTACATTCGCTGCATTATTAATTAACGCATTATTGTACATATAAATTTCCTATTATCATCATTATATTATATTATATCATCGTTTTATTTTTTATAAATCGAAACAATGCTTTTTATTCATCATTATTACATTACGATTACATTTAGTTTTATTTTACTTTATTTAGTTTTATTTATTACTTTTATATAAATCTAAGTGCTGGATAATAAAATAAAAATACTTCTCAAATTGATTCATAAAATGATTGTACTAATTGAAATGTTTCTTTTTCAGCTCAAGATTTGCGTGTTACCAGACCATGGGAACACTGGCCCGCTCATTTGGCATTGCCCATGATACTAATGCGCGAGAGCATGAAGAAATCCATGATACAATCAATAACTTCCTCTCCGCCATTAAAATCGCCAAAGGCATCGTCGACGCCACGAGATAAGGGAGATGCCGGTCATGGGTACAGTTGTAATGTATGCGGTCGAATTTATAAGTTGAAAAGTTCCCTTCGTAATCATCAAAAATGGGAATGTGGCAAAGAACCGCAATTCAAGTGTCCATACTGTGTATATAAGGCGAAGCAAAAAATGCACATGGCTAGACATATGGAACGAATGCATAAGGAGATCGATTATTCCGTGATAAAAACCGAAGTGGATATCAAAGCCGAGTCAGAGGGCGAGACAGAGGATAAATGATTGTTGTTTGTTAAACATGTGATGTATAGAAATGACGAAGAAGAATTTTACACTATTTTTTACATATTGCTACACTAGTACTATTACAATTACAACTCTATTAATTTCTTTATTATTATTATTTTGCAAACGTAAAACGTAATTCTTTTTTTTACGGCTATCTATTATACTTTTAAAGAATTCAGGAATGCAAACATGACTATGAACTTAGTATAAACGGACAAATAGAATTATTTTAATTTTCAAACGAAGTTTGATTAATGCAGTAGTCACATTTGATTAATCAAATATATAACAATTAAGTAAATCATCAAGTGCCTTAACTAGAAGAAAGACAATAATTAATGAAGCCGACTGAACTAATATGAAAACCGTACACTGCTGATACAATATATAGATTTAGAGATAACAAACAATATAGAAATGAAGAAAAACGTAATCAAGGATGTATTAAAAGTACTATAATAGTTATCGTACTCCATAGATAGCGTTTAATTACTGTTATTGTTATTATTTCATACATATTATTATATACCAAGAAGACGATTTATTAGGCTATAACTAATCATATAGCAAACACACATTCAGCAAATCATTTTTTACCCATAATTCAAAATATGCATACATATAAATAATATAATTACATATGGCATGTTAATATAATGAAATGTGATATATGCGTGGTAAACATAAAAAAGTTAGGAAGAAAATACCACAAATGACAGAACAAGACAATATTTTTTATAGATTTAAAATGATGAAGAAACTGATATAGTGATATTTTTATACACGTTTACCTATACATGTGCCTCACAGTGTTAATTGTTCCTTTACATAACTTTGGTATCAGATAATGTTACCTTTTTTTTCTGTTTGCAATATGCAAACAATAAAATTTTTAAGTCTTATTATGCTATAATATTATTATAGACAGTACGAATATGTTAGATAAACGAACTGTTGTTAATAAGTTGTACTTGCTATGATGATAATGAGATAATTATGTGAAGCGCTTTTTGGTCAGGTGTTAATGATAATCGGATAATAATTTGTTTTTAGAAAAACTACATAAATATATCAAAAAATGAACGAAAAAAGATGCGATATAAATATTAATATAATAAATTCAAGGTAATGGTTATTTCTATTTTTATATGATTAATATATAAAGTTTATAAACCGCACGCGCAAACAAAAATATATGATTGAGGCATGGAGGCAAAAAGGCAGCTTATAATTATACATACTATGTTATAATGTTATATAGAGCGAAAGTAACTATTCCTACTATTTACGTATACACATGATATAATTACTTTCAAAAAGTAGCTTTTTTTTACATAAATATGGGTTTTCTTTCGTTTTAAACAAACAAAAAAAAAACAATCAATTAATTATTCCACAAAAGAATTTATTTTAATTTAACTTTCGTTTTTATTATTAACAATTGTAAAAATCAATCAATTGTTAATTAGTACGTTATGTTAAAAAATCAATTGCTTTATTAGTTCTTAAGATATGAAAAAAAAAATTACACAAAATTTGTAAAAGGTGAGGGGATCCTTTTAATTGTGCAAACATTATTGCAGCTTTTGTTTCAATTCAAATTAATTTTTACACTAATTCTTATTAAATTGGTGATAATGCAAACCAGATTACATTTATAGTAATACTATATTGTTATAAATATTACTATTATTACCTATGCAGAACACTCAATTTTATAATACTCAAACTACGAACAATAATTGTGATTTTACCATAACTTGTAATAGTAATATAGAAACGATGCCAAGTTCCTGTTTTCCATAATTACGCATACTATTTTATTTTTTATCATAGAAGAATTTTTATTACATACATTATTTCCACCAATCTATACAATATTTAAGTTGGTTTTGCAATAAATGCAAAGAAAATGATGCAATCAATGCAAATAAATCCATTTTTTGTATATTATTAACAAAGTTGACATTGTTACATACCTTTTATATTATTGCTATTATTATATTCCATTGAAATATAAATTATTACGTCATTTTTTAGTTTGATTTTTTATACAAAAAATTATATAAAGGATTGTATCTTTTTTATGTTGTTTAATTCTTGGACTAATTTTGTTTTGTTTTAGATCTCGCATGAAATCATTGTTGTAAGTTTTAGAATAAATCATGATTCGACTTGCAAGCAGGAAAACAAATCCAAAAATCAGTAAGTTAAACATTAAAACAGTAATTCTATCGTAAAATAAGACTTTTTGTTTATTTCTAGGTGAATTATAAACCATCCAGAACATCAGAAAGCAATAAAAAAATGCATTACATATTCAAATTTTATGTATTTAAAAAAGTAATTTATAAAATGCTTATAATACACATTTCCTATTAACAACAATATTTTTCAACAGCATTTCCAAACCCCCATTAAAACCTACCTCTACTAACAATATTTTTATTTTTTAGACGTCATCTTACTCCAAGACGTCCTGTTAAAAGCTCCAAAAGAAGAGTATTTTTCGGATATAATTGACACAAAAATCGATGCAAATCAAATAACAACATCACCAGAAAAACCACAAACATCGACACAAGGAGACACATCAAATTCAAGCTCTAAAGAAGAAATACCAATACCATCAATAGAAGAAATCACAGAAACAACTGAACAATCTACAGAATTAGTAACAATTACAATCAAAGAAGAGTTAAATCCGAGAATATTATATCCTGTTGTAACACAAACTAAACCCAAGACAATTATAACATTGAAAAACTTAAAGAATATGAAAATAAATCCATCGAAAGTTGTCGTTAATAATCCAATGCAAGAGCATGGATATAGTGATCGAAAGAGTATATCAAGTCAAAGAAAGGAATTGTTTATGAAGATGAAACCTTCGGATTTGCCATCTAAGGAAGCAACTAAGAAGATAGCAGCTTGTGAAAAGGCCGAATTGAAAACACCGGTTGATACAATTCGTTGTCCTGATTGCCGAGCGTTAATTCCACCGTTTTTATTGGCGGAACATTCTAAGATATGCCTTAAGGGTTTAAAAGCAATTCGATTATATGGATGTGCTTATTGTAGCTTTAAAAATGCTGATATGAGTGAAGTCGAAAAGCATATTAATCTATTACATAAATAATCGAAATTATATTATTATTTTGTTTTGAACTAAAATTATGTTTTTGATTGTTTTATAAATGTTATCTTTTTATTTGCAATTTATTTAAATTCTAGTTTTTTTTATAGTTAGAATTATTTTTTTTTTGTAGTGTATTATTTTTTATTTTAATCTTATTATTTTGTATTATTTTATTTTATTTTATTGTATTATCCAGTAGTGTATTTTGTTATTTATATGTTTATATAAATGTATACTCGTAGTATCGTTTCAGTAGACTTGGGAGATCAACATAATGTCAGTTATAATCTATGATATTAAATAAAGAGGCTTTTTTAGGGCCATCCATATTAGATCTAATCGAATTCGATCAGGAGAATCGCATACATATACGCCATCCGAACGAATCATCAACTGTCGCCATTCCAAAGTCATCGCACGAGAAAATGGAGAAGAATAGAAATAGCAAACAAACCAAAAACAAACAACCAAAGTCGAAACCAGTACAAATTCCAAATGAAAATCTATTTGATCAAGAGAACGGTATACCTTTAACTCATCCAAATATATTAAATCATTTCGCAACAATTGCTGCAAATGTGATGCTTAGATCTGAAAATTTAGCTCAATTGGAGAATCAATTTAAAGTGAAAACAGAACAGCGTAATAAACCTAACGATTCTCCTCTTGGAGAGTTATTTATGTGTACAAATTGTACAAAGTCCTATCGCTTGAAACATTCATTAACTCGACATATCAAATATGAATGTGGCAAAGAACCTAGATATGGATGTACTATATGTTCGCGTAGATTCAAACACAAATATGATTTGTCGATTCATATTAAAACTAAACATACTTATCCAATGTTGGAAACTGTTTTAACTGAAACTTAAGTCAATGAATCGATTGATAGACAAATTTGATACTCATCTATGCTGTTCAAACTCTTACCAGTTGGTTTAATTTTAAAACATTTTTTATTTTATTTACTCGACTCATTTTTAATTATCTATTATACATTGTAATAACGATCGATCAATCGTAATTATCGTTTAGTTTATTTCTCTATCTATTTTCTTAAGTTAAGTGTAAGTTAAGTGTGTCTATCACTTGTTACCAATTTTCAAGACTTGATATTATTAATGTAATGCGATTTCAATATAACCAATGATTGTATTTAATAAATTATGATTACATTTATGCATTGAATAATCTCTTGATGTTTTATTATTTATTACATAATTATCGGATTGATTTCGTTTTATATAAATTGATTTTTGTTCATTTGTATTTATATAATTTACATATTTACTTTTATTTTGCAGCCAGTTCTCTGTTTTATTTTGTAGAACCGCTCCGTAGATTTCTTACGAATTATGAACTTATTAGATGCCTTATGCGTTAGTAGCAAGCAGTTACATCGAAGTTACATCGAATTGACAATGATTAGCATTAACTTTGGTTGTGATTTTTGTTTTAGATCCACGCAAAAATTACACTTGTCCTAAATGTGCGAAAAGTTACACGTTAAAGAGTAACTTGCGAAGACACACCTTCTATGAATGCGACGTCGAACCGAAATATCAGTGCAATATTTGCATGAAAAAATTCAGATATAATTTCTCATGGCGCAAACATATGCTCACATGTGCTGATCGTTATCAGTATATTGTAAAGCACGAGTTTGTCGAATAATAATTCGAATAATAATGATAAGTGAATGACATCAATAATAATTCCTTTTATTTCTGTGATATATTTTCTATTTCTTGTGTGTTTCTTGTGTTGTTGTATATTTAATTATGTAATAAATATAAATCATGAATCAAAAGTTTTGTCAATTTCTCATCATAATTCTGTACCAATACAATGCAAATTTAGAAATATTTGCATAGTATTTAGATTTTTTGGGTATTGTAATGTACTGTAAATAAACAACACCGTTTTTCCTATTTATTTTTGTTAAATGAAGGAACATATCAATAATTTCTCACACAGTAATTTATCTAGCAAATTATCTAGTTAGTGTGTGTATCTAGTCATTTAGCATAGGGATATTCATCAAGAAACAAAAAAAAACTTTAACTAAATGTCAAAATTCATTATATTATCAAGCAATATGAAATGAGCAATGCTTATACACTAACATATCTTTTTTTCTTTTCTTTTAGGAAATTATTATTACAATGAAAAGGATGATGAGTGGGTATCAATAATACCTAGAAAATTAGTACTTAATACATTAAATTCCTTGGGTCTACATTGTTGTCCACAGTGTCCAGACAAAGCGTACAAGAACAAACGTAATTTGAAGCGACATATTCGTGACATGGCATATTGTACATTCACTTGTCATGTATGTGGCTTTGTGGGAACTAGTTATTTTGCTGTTGGCGATCACATGCAAAATGAACACTCGAATTAATAATAAGTGCTTATGAAATAATAGTTTTATAGCCATGAATTGTGGTTATGAAGTAAAATAAACATTTTTTAAAATATAAACAATGCATTTGTGTTATA
>JARJDU010045711.1:0-28304 GCA_030264695.1 Lissagria laeviuscula
AATTCTGCTTCTTTTGATACCAGACTCGTTCAGTTTGATGTTTGCGTTACTGAGTAATGAGCAATTGTTATATATAACCGCGTTTTAAATCAGCTGTAGTATCGCTTTCTGCCACAGCACGTAACACCAGCTGGCAGTACGTCTAATAGTTTGTGCACATAATTTCTTCAAGAGATTATTGTTCTCACGCTGCATTATGACACTCAACAATAAATTAAATTAAGCGTTTTCTAACATGTTTTTCAATTGAAGGAAACAATAAATATTCTGGAACTGCAATCGATTAGTTTGCGGTACGTCGCATTGTAAACACACAGCAGGAAAATGCCAATAACCACAAATATCACTCAAGTTCTGTGACATACGTCGATTTATATTGGTGTTCAGTAATTTTACTAATTGATCTTTGAAAAACTGTTTAGCAATGACGTTTAATACTAGAATTGGTATATTTTCATATTCTCTAATACTAACATCATATTAAACGTTCAACGTTATTGTCCAACATGAACATTTGTTTACTTTATAATGTTTTGATGCACATTGCGCCTGCTGTCTTGCTAGCAATTGCTGCTGGGCTTCGTGCCCAACACAAATTTTGCTTACAACTCGCCAACCTGCGAGCCTCAGCACGTTCAGTTTCTGGCTCAGCTGACCTGCTTCGCAACGCGCTCCTGTGCACGGCTCGAGTAATCGGCTGCACGAGCCGCACAAGCTTGCTGAGCTACACATTCGAGCATGGCACGGTTCATACTTTTGCTACTATCCCACTTATTCTTCTACTTGCTGCGTATATCATTTCTCTGTTGCTCAGAAGTTACAGGGATGTGAAGAGGTTGACCTAAGCCTCCATTGCTGTGCGTTGGATTGCACTGAATGGCTAAGATATTGGTAATAACTCCCAGGGCGTGCTTCAAAATTTGTTATCAATTTATTGCCCGGAAGGTGCTGCCCCCTCAGCAAATTTGCAAAGAACTACCTTTACTGCTTCCCGACGGCAAGTGCAATATTTAACGCGAAATTTGTATTCTATGATTGTTCTTAAACTTGGAGCAACTAAATATTGCTGAAATACCTAGTTGTATAATTATAGTTTATTCGCAAACAATATAGTAATATTCTAAGGCTCTGTTGGCTGTATTACATAAAAATTAGTACTCAACACACAACTTCTTTATAGGATAATAAGATCCGGACTCAATGAAGAGTTAAATCAATACAACTTGTCTGTGCCCAATACCTAAACTTACAAGAAACTATCAAGAAATAACGGTTAATTGTGCAGACCACGAAGAGGGCCATTTCGAATGACACTTGCGTCTTAATAGGAAAATCGACATTTAAAGCACACTCGCAATGAATGAATTTAATTACATTTCCGTCATATCAACATGGTAATGAAATCCTACATAGAATTAATATTTTTGCGGAAATTCGCAAATGCCTGGCTTGGATTCAATCCTCCACAAATTATTCTAATTGTAGTATAGTAGTTTATTTATTTATTATTGTTGTCCTTAGACCACGCATGTGTCTTCAGCTACGATTCAAAGGCCAGTATGTGTATCAACATACCAAATAAAAATGATTGTTACTGTTAATCGACGATAAGTGTGCATATGATTAAATCGTGTAATTGAAAACATATTCATTCGAACGGCTTTTAAAACTGCATGAGCAGCACCGAGCATTTCTCTATGCGCGTATGAAATTTAAAATGCAACGGAACGAGCACCGGTTCAACTGTTGCTTGCATTTCTTCCTTGGCGTATTCAGGCGAATAGTATGAATTCAATATAGCAGTGTTCGATTCAAATTATTTATAAAGATAACATACATTGGATATCTAGTTGTGAATAGTAATGCTCGAATTATGTTTGCATTAGTTTAATTTATTAATGAATAAAGACAATTACATTTAATCCTATCGCTTCATTCCATTTTCGTTTCTTTCTCCATTGTCATGCTTAAATGCTGCTCGTATTTAGTGGTTTGTACTGAGTACACGTTTATTAATAATGTAATTATGTAAAGTGTGATATTCGTGTGAATCATTATCAAGTGTTTTTCATTAGGTTGGCAATCGTTGGCATTTTTGAAAACGTTCATTTGTTTGTTTGCAACTAGCTGCAGTTCTATAAGCAATTTTGCAGTATATAGCTGTTAAGTAGAAAGAGCAGCAGGTTGTTGTTGTAAATATCATCACCGATATTATATAATAGTGATGGGAGAGTGCAGATTCTTGTGCATCTAAATAAAATCTTACTGTAATAATAAAATTAACTGAAAATGATGAGAATGCCTAGAATTTATTTACTCCAAACCTAAAAATCACACCAAAAATTGGAACTTACATTTCTACCTTGTTCGCAATCGATTCCCCATTTTAATAAATGTCGTAATCATCGCTCGGCTTTCATGTTCGTTAATACGTGTGTGCATATTCTTGGCATGCATTGCTTTTAACGGATGTTCTTACTGTACCTACACACATCTTTCTATAGACAATTTCATTTCGCACATGTGTAAGTTCTCGTTACGTATTGTATCAAATGTAAGTAATGTGTGAATCGAGTAAGCCGAGAAAGAAGCAATCCGCCGAACGAATTGATGCTGGGCTGAATGTGAGAAACTGTCAGCGCTAAGAAGAGAGAAACGCCAAACATCGAAACCGCCAAACAGCGAGACAACTAAGCGGTCGAAACAGCCATAACCAGTGAAATGAGTGAAATAAGTGAAATAATCAACGTATGCATGTGTGCTTTATCAGATGGACCGAAAACTTTCTCTTCTTTCGGCTTCATAACAGCCGAACCAGTCGATTGTCTCCAAGCCTCAATTATTTTTGTAATAAATAGCTGTTATAATAACGAATTCTATTGTAAAAATTAATCAGTCAGTGAGAAATTATCAATCAATGCATTGGTGCTTTCGAATAAAAACAGAGACTGATTGTATTTTACTATACCCGAAAAAATACAGGTTGTCTCCGCCTGTTTGGATAGTAGTAATCTGATTAGTAATTTGATTTGATAGTAGAAAATTGGCAAAAAAAGCTTTTCGAAGGCATTTACGATATTTACTCACACGCGCATCTAAAGCATGGTCAGCTCAGACAACTTTCTTCGCCACTTCTAAATCGTCGCGTCTACTACGTCGGCGGTTTGGGAGAGTTTCTTCGGGCAGGCGGCGAGAAACTGAAATCGCTGGCAGCCAGAGAATCACGAGCCGACAGATATTTTTCCTTCGGAGAGACACGAGAGCTGCCAATACAATCTCCTAGTGAATATTTGCCGACGACTAGAGTCCATGCATATAAATGAGAATGAAAATTGCCAACGAACGAAGCAAAGCGGCAATGGACTACAACGCGAGTCCGAGATGCGACTAAAAATCCATGAGATCGAAACTTCTAACGAGAGAAAATAACTTTCGATTAGCGTATGTAATTCTTTCGAGCGCAAAGCTATGCGAAATAAACGCTCGATTATTATTAAGACACGCATGTTAATGATACCACTATGCAAATGTTTCAATAATTTTAACTATCGATTGCGTTATGAATATGAGTTTTGTTACGAGTGATTGGAATTGCAATTTCTCCAATATTAAGTTGAACTCTCTTTTCAAAGACATTAATGCGGTTTCTCGGTCTATAGTATTTCTCTCCGAAAATGACGAAAACCTTGCTTTTTGGCCACTTAGCAATTTTTAGCCTAGAACTCTAAATATTTCCGAGCAAAGTACAATGTATTCTATACCAAAAGAAACTTCTTTCGAAGCTCTATCCAAAGATGTATGATTGGTCCGCTCTATAGGCATTTGTAGCAAAATCGTCTGTACATGAACGATACGATTACTCGAAAGTGGCAATTTGACAAAAACTAGAGTTCGAAAGAAATAATTTATATGAATAAATGTCTGACTTGAGTTGCTCATTGCAACGACATTAGAGCCGTTTATCGGTCATTTGAATTTCGTCTCGAAAATGACGAAAACCTACCTTTTTGGTCACTTTTTGGTTTTAGGCCTATAACTCTAAACATCCCCGACCAAAGTACAAAGTATTATATACCAAAAGAATCGTCTTTCGAAGCTCAACCTGGAGATCTATAGATATACGATTGATTCACATTATGAACACGAGCTCAATTTTAGAAAAGACCGGCCCTGGTTGGACATCAAGGTTTTTTCCTCAGCCATGAAAACAACCAATCACCAATCAATGAATTTAAAGGTGACAATCAACGCAGAGAAAAAGGTGATTACAAATTTTACGTTTTTTAATAACTTCAATGAAGAGTTAAATGCGAAATCAGATTGTGAAACGAATTTGTTCTTAATCATACTAAGTATGACACTTTTTATTACTTATAGTATATACGTATAGCACTGATACATTAGTGTTAGTATAGCTTTTGCAACTCTATCATTGCCATAAATATGAATAACTAAATTAAAGTGGAATTAGCTCAATGCCATCAGCTTGTTTAAGTACTCTTTTTTTTTGTTTTCAATGGGCAGATCTACTTATTCTTTAATAACCGGTAGCAATTTGCTGTTAAATTGATTTTATGCATTTGTGACAAATTTCGGCTTTGCTGCTGATGTTAACTAGATGTAAATATCCATAGAATAACAACGCGAAAATACATTTAACCTTTGAAAGTTCCTTCTTCGTGCTCATGCTTTGACCTTTCACGTTTCCTCATTAATGAAGTCCAACGTTAGTTTAGGTGCATAAAGTTCTCTGTTTGTACGAAAGTTATTTTAAATTCTTCGTGTACAGAATGTGTTTTCGAAGAGGCTTCCTTGAATTGTTTCCTTAATCTTTTTGCATTGTTGTTATATTATGGAGACTCGATCCTTCAACGATTTCCTTCTGTTTACTCACAATTACGATGGCTAAAATATGCACTAGAGAATTGTTAGAATTATTTTCAAATTTACGAACAAAAAGCTATGCGTTATTACAAAAACAGTAGTTCAATTTTAGGCGAACCAAATATTTAATGAAAAGAAAGTTGTCTAACCAGCACTTAATCTGCACCCACATGCTTCCGACTTTTTTCTTGGTCAATTCTTCAGCGTTATTTATTCATCTTTACTATGGACATTTGATAGGAACAGATTCCCTTCCTCATCTTAGAACTTCGTTCAATTTCTCTCCAATCCTACATAAATGTTCATTACGATTATTACGAATAAGTAGTAATGTCTCATATTAATTCGGATTAACCAATTCAATGAATTCTCAATCTCTTCACCTTCATTCCGCTTTCTTTAACAGGTGCTCAAGAACAACGAGAATAAATTTAAACAACCTAATCGATGGTATGTATACACCAGCCAGAAACTTTTTCTTGCCCGCAGTACATTCAACATGAGTATAAGAAACCGAGTAGTTTCTGTTCGCGAGGCTATACGTTTTAACGTTGACGTTAAAATCGACAAAGTCGAAGATGAAATTGACGCCCAAAGTAAAAAATGTTAACCTAGATTCACCAAATTGGGCTATGAAGATTAAAAACAACGAACGAACGAAAAAAAATCTTTTCGAAACGATCAAACAGCGTAGCTCAACGTTTAAGTCGTCATTTAATGCTTGCAGCCACCGTGAAATTCTCACAATCTCAACGACTGCAAAATACCATCAAGCTTATGAAGACAACACAACGAACAGATAACAACAGTTTACGTAAATCATATGCATTTTACGTAAATTTATTGTATTTTCTGTTTCGCTATCTTATCGCCGCAGTCGTATTGATTTCCAGATTAGAGCATACAGCCATTCGCGATGTTTACCGTTTTATAATGAACCAAGTAAGTTAATTAGCGGCGATTAGATGATTAACACAGATGACATTTAAGGAAGTGACGTAATGGTTGACAGCAATGGCAAGATCCGCGTACATTCCACGCTTCGAAATTATTTCGAAGCATGCTCATGCTCATCTATCTTTCTTGGGATATTATGTGTGACATTAGGTGGACGGTGTGCCGTGACACTTTTCATTCATCGTATGTATACTTGCAATTCGTATTATTTGTTGTTTATTAAATTTATGTCGACGTCGTCGACGTCGCTGTTGATGTTGGAAGAAAAAGAAATTCACAAGTTGCGATTTAATGGTATCTCTTTCCTCTTGCGGATGTAATAGTTTCGTAATAAGTCTTATATCTGTTAAATCATCTAATCAGTAAAGCCAGATCTGCACTTACGCTATTCGCCGATTCCTGATCGTAACTGGGTAATGACTTACATGCGTGGGCGATGAAGAAAATATATAGTATACGCGGCATATTTGATTTACGCATGGGCCATAGTTGCCAAATTATAGAGGGCGCATATTAAAATGATCACAAGATTGAACAGATCTCAAACAGCAGTTTGATAATAAAAATCGAATATTAACCAATCAGATGCATGCGTAATATCTGTGTTACTAATATTATTAAGGTGCGTCTACACCTGCATTATTTGCCGATGACTTAGCAACGACACATATTCGTTCGTGAAAGATTAATTTGAATCGACACAGATGGCGCGAATGGCAAAAGCCTAAGCTATGAACATTTCAAACCGAAACAACCGACATATTACTCATTTCTCTGCAAATTTTCCCAGCCCACATCATATATCCAACTTTCTTTTGTTTTTTATTATTATTATAATAATAGAATATAATATGAATTTATATATCTTAAATTACATAAAATCTTTGGCGCACAAAACTATCTACAACACAATAGTTGAAATGTTACTTCCAACTGTGAGAATGTAAGACAGAGGAGTCACGATGATGTGAAGAATCGCAAACCTGCTTCTTCGATTCGGTTACAACGCCACATAATACAGATAGCCGCGATTAATTAAAGGCGAATCAGGATGTTGTAATTTACAAATGTAACCTACTTATTCCGCCGCGCCGCAACGTTTCATCTCGATGTCTTAGGTCGACTTCGCGTCTGCTTCATGATGGCTCATGATATTCTTGTCGACTCTTACGACTGTTACTGTTACTGCGAGGCAAAAAAAATGACGTTTTTCTAGCATATCAATCCACTCTTAGCGAATATCGAAATTAAATTATAATACTAAACGTTCTGCCTAAGAAAGGCTAAATGCATTTACAATAATTATCACTAATATGTATATATAGATATTAATTTTATACGGGTGCTGATTGGATGAGAATATATTAGTGATAACTTAGATAATTTTCTTTGCATTCCAGCAATGCCAAGAAATGCCATGAACTAATAATTTATCGAACGAAATAGAAATATTGCGCGTCGATGACTAAATAACAAGAACATTTCAGGGAACGGCAACGCCAAGAAATCCTGTTTATTTATTCATATTACTTGTTACACGCTGTTATGCATTCTTATGTAAACCAGTCAATGCTATTCAAAAAGCAATGATCATGTAAATAGCAATAGGTGAGTATAAGGGTAACCAAACTTAATAATTTGAACACTTGCACATTAATCAATTACGTTTGATATCACTCTGTTGCATGCTCATTCTCTGAAGCGCACGACGATTCAAAATGTAAACATACATAGTTTGGTTTTTTTTTTAAATTATTATGCGTTATTATATTTTGTTTTTGGTTTCCGATGCGTTTCGACTTATGCCTAAAGCTGCATTTCCGTTGATGAGCATTCCTATGAGAGTCCCTGCGCTTTTATGCGTAGACCCGTAATATAACATAATTACAATTGGTGTTTGGCGACATACTGTAAGAACGCTGAACGTCATACTTGATGAGCATATCGAATCATTCATTGAGCATTGATTGTTCATGCCTTAACTATTCTTTGGGTTTCTGTAATTATGTTTTCTACTCAAACTATTCTAATGTCAGTTGTAAAACATTTTAGCTACTAAAAGAGTATCTTAATGATCTTCCCGTTTGGGGACAACGACAAACAATATTTACACACTTTTCCAACGCGGATACTCGAATGACCTCCTCAAATTTAAATTTTAAATATGCACATACATAAATATCCATTTAGTTTCACAGTCAGTCGTTCGAAAATCATAATTCATCCATCCGCATCCATGAGTTACAAGCATTCGCGTCTATCAATAAAAGTTAGGATTTTGGTACACAACAACCACACAGCGTAAAGAGGTCCATCATCTCCTTCTGTCTTCGCTTAATTCTTTTCGGCTGTAAGGTGCGACTTGGAAAGTTTGAAGTAAATCTCGTGCATGAGCTAAAATATCACGCGAGCGAGTGTGGGTCATCAGGCTCCGTTCGATGTAGCTGCCGTCATCGACGTCAGTCGCCACATAGCGGTATAAGCAGTGCTAAGCGTCTGTAGGTCGTTTCGTATGTGGGTTACGTACGACGTCTACACTATGTTTATCTATTCATACCTATAGGTATGTATCTGCCGGGTATGAATATGGCTACAGAGCCACTACTGGCCAGTGTAGGTTATGGTGCAGCAAGTCGGCCGCACATCGACCGACCGACAGCTCAAGAGTCGACCTGCGGAGCGGAGCTGGCACGATGCCGTGGGTGTCCTCAGACCCTACTGACACACTAATCAGGAATTCCGCGTACACTGCGTGCACGTGACGCGCAAAAAATGACACTGAAACACTACCGGTGCCGCCGTCGTCCGGCGAAATTCACTTCGCAGCATAATAATGAGGTAATAATGTAATATATTATTGATATCATTTGTTTGCATGGATTTGATTGATGTTGACAAGTTGAAGGGCATTTTTAATTTTATAAGTAACTGTTTTTTTGTTTGTTTGTTTCTGGAGTTCAACAATTGAATGGCAGAAATCTCTTGCGTTAAATGGCACATAATTTAATTTGAGATCGCCGTTTGTCTTCACTCTGTGAGATCGTTTAGTTGACGCATATATTTTAAGGGGGAAAGTTTATTAAAATTAATAGCCTATACGACGTTTGGTAATAAACTCTAATCCCTAGCAAATCGTGTAGGCATGTCAAGCCGATGAGTAATATACATATGTAGATAGAGAATATTAAGGTGCATCTACACTTGCGTTACTCGCCGGTTACAGAGCAGTACAACATATTCGTGAACGATTATTTTTTAGATAGACAAGAACAGATTAAATCAATATTTAAAGAAATCTAGAAAACCAGCTAGGAAGTGTTCGAGTCATAAATTGGAAATACTCGTCAAATCTAATTGTGCAGCTTAGCAAAGATTCAGTATTTGTCACCAGCGCCGAAACATATGATCTGAAATCGACGAACAATGCATGTATGCAATAGAAAATGGAATGACCTACTACAACCTACAACGCAAAACTGCAGCATATCAACAAAGAAATACATCTAGAGAGGAACAAACACAAATTGCAATATCCGGCAGGTAAAAGAAGAAAATTGCAATCTTAATGTATTTGAAATATTGTGTCATTTCCCATGAGAAAATACATATAGCATAATAGCATTAAAAAGTGATTATTCCCTAAGTTGACAATTTAGAGAACGAACGTAACAATTGTTTTGCATATTCAATGATCTATTAGAAAATGAATAAATGCATAGATAAAGAATTAGTAAAACGAGAATCTATTATAAGAACCACGGTCATTCGTTCCGTGTACATAATCTTTCGTGTTTAATTTCTCGAAAGGAATGCAATGACATTAGAACTGGTTATCATTTGCGTGTATACATTCGCGTGTAATCGTTTTCCATGATAATCGACTGTTCCTTGATGACTAGAACAACGTTTAATTTTTCTCTCGATAATGATGGACAGATGCACAATTTGATTAATTTCTTCTGCGAATATTATTTAAAATATTAATGCATTTCTATCGGTGCCATACAACGGTGTGCAATAAAAGAAATGATGCCATTCTAAATTAGATCAAATATCTTGACACTTTTCACAAATTTAATTATTACTACACTCCTACACTCTTCGAATGTATAATAATAAACAATATATTACTAAGTATATAGAGGAATGAAAGAAGAAGAAGAATGCCGGGAACTGGTAACATCATTTTTCTATTGTCTAGAATACTGAACGCATCCAGATCATTATTATTTATTGAGATGTGTCCCACGTTTTTTTTTTTTTTTGAAAACCGCTATTATATTATTAATTATAACGCATTACAAGTATTACGCAGCGAATTATTACACAAATAGTAAATGAACCACAGAATAGATAATAGGTTTAAGACAAGTTGGCACCCGGTGCGGACTTTTTTCTCTTCAGCACACCCAGAAATGAAAGTCTGTTCCACTCTCAATCTTACAACAGCAAATCCAAGACCCAGCAATCTTCAGCATCTCAGCCCACTTGACACCAAGTGGTACCCGCCTCTATTGCGCCCGATAAATCATAAAATGTCTTGCTACCCTTCACACAACCTACCCATAACATAAAAATGTCATTCCCTAAGCAAAACTATATCTGCTACGTTCGTTAATATAACTGCCCGCCACTTAAATCCTAAGTGTGAAATAATCCTTATAGAACTAAACAAATTCCAACGATGGCGGCGCGACATTACTTGTCATTATAAAGTAGCACAAGTAAACTGGCAAACGTTCTGTACTCGGCGTTCCACGGATCGAATCGCATTCTTCAGGCAATCGGAACAATCGTAATCCGATTTTTAGTTGGTTTTTGGCACACACATGCAGCGAACGCTACACATCGTCAAAGAAGGCCAATGAGTAGCGAATCTCGTCTCACTTGTTTGTTCACCTGACTTCCAGCGCGCGAATCAAGTTGCACACCAGCTCGGCGTATCTTTGGTCTACAAATTTGTGGGCTTATGACCTATAGAAGTTATTATATCGTGTGAAATAGGTGAGGAGTATTATTTACAATTTATAAGACGTCTTTATACCGAGAGTTCAGCATATGATTCTGCTTATTTGAATTAATTTACTAGCTTGAGGTAGGCAGGCGGTTTCCTGGGTAAAGAAAAATTCGGTCGCTCCGAAATTCAATTTTCTTTTTGTTTGGCTGTAAATTCAATTCTAATTGCATTTATATATAAATATGAAATTAAGCTATAAATATTTGAACTAAATTTTTAAATTTAAGCAAAAAGCTGTCTAAAATAATTGACATAAGACATGAAATCAATTCACAGATCATTACGAAGATGCAATGAATGTAAAAAGTGCGTGCTGCTGCTGCTGTAGCTGCCGCTTTCTGTGTAAATAGTTCACTGAATATTGTACTAACTACTTGCTAATGTGAAATATCAATATGCTAGTCGGAGTAATGGCGAAGAGCTGTTCGTAGTGTATCTACAAGGATTCAAGCGTTAAATGCACCATGCTGGATTTACAAATGGAATATAGGAAACGCATAACGGTGCTTCATGTTAATCAGTTGGTCATTCGTGTTTACGTTCGCGTTTCTTTCGTATTCTTATTCAAATTTTCTGAATTTACACATCTTTCTCTTCATTGCTTAAGCAAATAAATGTCAAGTCGCAGCCGGTTGTTAGACCACTTTACGCTTTTTCGGCCAGTACCTAATAGCTCATCAATATTAGGGTCACATCTAATTGTTTATACGTTTCGAATGTTCACAAGACCTCATCAATTATTTAAAATTTAAATTTTACGAATATTTAGGTGTACGTCTTCGATATAAATTGGTGGAATAAAATATTACTTTTATATATGTCTTGTGTGGATAGAAATAAATTGAAAAGTTGCTGGATTAATGCACCAGGAAACATTTTCTAAGTCATTGATTTAAAAGAAAATCGGTAATATTGGAAATGTTTGTATATTGCACGAATCAAATGCTCAAATACTCTATGCATGGCATATTGAAGGATGCCATGGACGCTCGACCATTATTATAGCAGACGTTGAAATAGAAAGGAGAAGTTATTACGCGCTTCAAAAGATATCATTATTACAAAACCTGCATCTAAAAGTAAGCACATACGGAATCCGCTTATTTATAGATGAGAGATATTTTATTCATCTCGCAAAACATGCATATACCTCGTAACAAGATTTTCTTTTTGCAAGTGAAAAAAAAATGACAAGTAAACTTCAGGAAGGCAGATTACTGACCGCGCAAATAAATATTATAAATAAATAAATGCAAAATATAATCTAACATATTAAATAATATCATTTTGCTAGTGCTATTTTACCGCAGCTGAACATTTTTACAGATTTGTTCTTATTTCAAATGAATTCCTTAACGCTAGGCTATACGTGTTTCTTATTTCTATAGTTTCCATAAATATCTAAGCAATAGTGCAGTAACTAGTACAACCTCGGAATTATTTTCTTGATTCATTTTGAAACGTTTTTATATTCATCATGGAAAACTATTTATGTGCAACGGTATTACGGTGTTTTCAAGTTGCCGTTGCGTCAATCAGGAAAAAGAAACGGAAATTGATTATAAAACGGAGACATTTATATTTTTACTTTTCATCATATGGAGAAGGAAGCCTTACGTAAATTTGCTTTCAATACCAGAACGGTAATCTATTTGAAACATAATCCATGAATAAACAAATGTATCCATCAACTGCGCACCGCCGATTCAAGACGTTCTGTTGCAATTACATGCAAAAACACTTCGCATGCGGCAATATGAACGGTTTGATCATTATGATTATTACTTCGCATCTAACGACATTATAACTATTCTTATTGTGAACTACGGAAATGAGCTTAACCCGCTTTTAGCATCCCTCTGCAGAAAATATCTTCGACAAGAAGATGATGATGTCATACTAATATTGATATTTTGTCAAAAAAGCTAACGATTTAAATTATTTTATATTTGTGACCAAAAATGAAAGTAATATGTGTTGTTTATACCACAAAATACATTAGCAATACAATGATCACACGCAGATCTGCAAATGAAACGGGATAAATCAACTCATGAATAGAAAATGAAACCGTCCGCCATTTGCAGTCAAGGAGAGCATAACACACGTACTGACACCATGCAAATGGCGGCCGACGTTTCTTTTATACATTACGCTTATCCAATTTTAAACATAAATTACACATTATGATTTAAGTTAGAATGTCCATCTAACGTTTAAGCCAATATCATTTTAAGTTCATAGCTGACTGGAGTTTATAAGAAGATTACACAGTCTTATCTCCTTGTTTTTCTTATCAAGAATTATTCTACGTCTAATAATAAAATAATATTTTGATTATGCTGTTGGATAAATTACGATTAAACTACTCTACTAGAGTTCATTTTATTAGAATAATAGCTGATTATTTTGAACTTAAATCAAAGTTCATTCAAGATCAATGTTTTGAAATTTCGACTTTGTTTTGATTAATGTAGATTATAACTATATTATACATACATTAGCTTAGACAATATTAAAGGTAACTACGACTAAGCTAAAAATAAATTTCAATTAAACTTCACAAACGAAATGGATTAATTTGCATGAAAATTTGAAAACAAAATTGAAATGTGATTTGCGCCGGTGAATGGAATATGTGCTTACATAGACAGCGCAGACCTTGACAATTGCTGACTGCCAATTTTGATTTCATTGGCGATTCACTAAAATCTCTTTCAATTGTATGCTTTGTTAGCATTAAAAAAAACATTTATTTAGCATTAATATAGTGCATATTTGATCAATTGTATTTTATGCCACAGTCACCAGTAAGTTTCCAAATATTTAGGAATCTTTGTAAAATGTCCAATGTCTAGAAAAAAATTAGGCATTTACTTAATTTAAATACAAAATTTGACAAATCGATAGTAAAATTTTGTATTCATTTGAACTTTCTATAGTATATTTATAAACTGCTCATAATATTTATCCCTCTCTTATTTTAAAATAGTTTTTTTTTCATATTGATATCTCTTAGACAATATATATCACGTGTACGTATAGTATTTATTAATATTGATTAGAAGATATAATTTTTTCAACCACGCTGTCTATTATTATTCGAATAAATTTACAAACACCCATGTTCAAAGTACTTACATATTCGTACGATTGTTTCGCAGCAGCTGCCGACAATAGATATTGTAGCCTCTAGCTATTGTTGATTGTTGTCGCAGTAGATGCATCAAACCGTCTGATAAAACAATAATGGGAAGTGCGCTTCCCAAAATAGCATGCCATATAAATAGCCATCCTTCAATATATTCACATTAGCTTATACGTATGCATAAGTATGCATAAGTAGATAGCAGAAAAAAAGAATATAATGATACATGGAATAAGTTCTTTCATTAAATGACCATGAATACCATAAGTAGTTATGCTTCTGTGTCTAAATCAAGTAAATGTAAATTCAGTAATTCGCAGATGACAATTCTTTGCAAATAAGAGAAATGAAACTATGCAGCGTGAGATCAAAAACGTAATTCTGAGTGTAGAACAAAGCAGAATAAATTTAATTGATAGCTAAGTCAGATTTAGGACTTTTAATGATCGGAAATATACAATTGTTTCAAATAATATTAAACGAAAAAGACATAAAACTAGTAATTTAGAGAGAACCAATCAATTGAATCAGTCACAAACAATGATCAATAAAACGCTGAAAATAATTTGTTATAAAAAATGTTTTGTTAAAGTTTTAAAAGAATTACTTAACTATGATTGTAATACTGGTAATAATTACCCAGTTACAATAACATAGTTGCTATACATTAAATATTTTGTGTACATCTGTTTTACATTTGTTGTATATAATTGAACCTAGTTTTAATTTGTATTTGAAATGTTATGTCATTATGTAGTTGTAATACTTTTCCAATTACACATAGTTCTCTTTAAATATTTTTTATACTTTTATTAGATTTATATTAATTCCTAGCTCAATTTGTTATACAGCCAGTGTAAAAAATTCAAATGCACAAAAACCAGATACGTCCCTCCCACTTCTTGATATTTTTATTTTGTATTTTCAGTAGCTTGTTTACCAATTATCTTGTACTTAAGGAAAGCCACGATCATCTCATACATAAAGGACGAGTCCACTCTCAACTATATTCCCTTTACCGATATCCAAATAACATTGTGTCATGTCAATATTAAAAACAGCATGGGCACCCTAAAAATTTACAATACACCTAAACCATCAATTATTAATTTTTACACTCCCCAACTCTGAGATATTACCAATATCTTTCTATAACTTTATAAGACTTCACCATTGCATTTAAATTTAGAAAAGAATGCATTCATTGCAGCCTGTTGCCGACCACTTTAAATTGCTGGAGATCAAGCGCACATTCCTATCGCGGCCGGTTCATCCTTGCTAAGGCACGCGTACTCCCAGTACAAGTTGCGCTGCGAGCGAGTTCAGTTTGTTGTCTTCAAATTACTTTACTTAACCTTAAGCAAGTGTGCCATAATTTCAAGCATTGTTCAATAGAGCCTGCCCCCAAGATGCTACTACAAGAAGCTACCCTTTTAATACTACTTCTCTATTCATCAGTTCAAGGTAATTCAGTGAATGATAATGCCAAAAGCAAAGACTCCTCCGGCTATCGCCAAAATCTTCGCGACTTAATCACCGAACGCAATTATTGGAGCGACCGAGAGAAGATCATACAAAAAGAAGAGAACATGTCGATCCGGGGTTCTATAAAATTGGATGAGTTAGAACAACGTGCGAACGAGGTATTGATGAAGTACAAAGAAGATGAATGGCTGCAAGGCTTCGTTAAGCCAGGCGCTTATCCAGCCAACATGCACTTCTTCCAAGCGAAGCCGCTCATTGAAAAATCGCCGGTGTTTAAAATATTAAGGAAACTGCCCAAAGGTGCACTCCTGCACACACATGACCTAGGTATGGCGTCCTTCGACTATTTGTTTAATTTAACATACTGGCCCAATCTGTATATCTGCAAAGATGATCAAGACTTTACACTAACGTTCCTTCGGACCCCGAATACCTGTCCGAATGGCCAATGGGAATTATTAGCCGATGTAAGAACAAGAGACTCGAAAATTAACAGCCTCCTAAATACTACCATGAATTTGGTATGTTCCGACCCACATTCTTCGTATGCGGATATTGATCAAGTATGGAGTAAATTCCAAGGAATTTTCGAGAAAGTTGCACCCTTAATCACCTACAAACCGGTATTCGAAGACTATATGTATCAATCTCTTAAAGAGCTCCACCAGGACAACGTCAAATATGTGGAGCTGCGCACTATCCTACCAAACTTGTACGACCTGGAAGGGAAAATTTACGAAAAATCCGAAGTAGTTAGGACTTATAAGGAAGTAATAGAAAGATTCAAGTCTGCCCATCCCGATTTCTTTGGCGCTAGGATTATCTACGCTCCTCCTCGACATTGCACCGACAACAAATTCCAAACCTTCATTGATGTGCTTCAGGAAATCAGGAAAGACTATCCAGAGTTCGTATTGGGATTTGATCTCGTGGGCCAGGAAGATGTTGGAAGGACATTGAAAGACTTCTTGCCTAGTTTGCTACCTCTAGTTGGGAAAACCCCGTTCTTCTTTCATTCGGGCGAGACTGACTGGTACGGATCACCGACGGACGAGAACCTTATTGATGCAGTCCTGTTGGGCAGTAAGCGCTTAGGTCATGCCTATGCGATATTGAAGCATCCGGAAGTGCTGGAACTAGCGAAGACCAAAGCAATCGCAATCGAAGTGGCACCGATCAGTAATCAAGTGCTGAAGTTAGTGGATGATGTTAGAAATCATCCGGCAGCTGTTTTGGGAGCATTGGGGGTACCTATTGTTTTGACTAATGACGATCCATCATATTGGGGTGCAACTGGTGTGAGCTATGACTGGTATATGGCATTCATGGGGATTGCAAGTAGGCATGATGACTTGAGGTATTTAAAACGCTTGGCGATTAACTCCGTCGTGTATAGTGGGTTGCAGGAGAATGATAAACAGAAGCTAATGGCGCAATGGTTGATCGAATGGAATGTATTTGTAAGAGATTTGGCAGGCATGCGTTGACTAATGCTCGAAAATCATGTATTAATATTTGGCAATGCGTAAATAAACATTTGGAAATATATTTAAAGCGTTCATTACTTGTTTCAATTGAATTACTGCTTTCGAGGTTTTTTTGGGCGAATTTCTAATGTTTCTCAACATTTGAAAAACGAAAGAAATGAGAGCGCTTATTATATGCATGAAAACATATTGTATTGTTATACTTTTTTCCATTGGTTTAGAGCGATTTATCGTTGAGCTGTGAGCCAGGACAAATGTGAGAAAAATCGTGCGTAATAAAGCATTGCGATTTTTTACGTAATTGGATTACGTTCGAGTGTGACTTCTTCTTCTTCTGCCAAGTAAATAGAATGAATTGTCTTAAAGATACTAATCAGGATGGCAGCTGAAGATGCCTCAACACTGCGCATTGTTTAATACCTTTGTTTTATTTTTGCTGCACATGTTGTTTAAGTTAATTTGCAACTAAGCTAAAAATGAACAATATCAAGTCTAGTCTTCAGCATCATTTGCGACGTGGGCGTTCTTCAAATATAGTTTTAAAATTCTGTTGAGGTGTTTGTTGCATGTGAAAACGTCCAAAACGAATAAGTACGTTACTATGTTACTCAACACTGCCGTAATAATAAAAACAAAAATATGCAAAATTGCCCTGTTTCTTCATATCACCACAAATTTTCAACGTTTTCTAGAAATAGCATCAGATTGCAAGCGTACATTCACACAACAAACTTGGAATATTTTGATCAACTTACCTCTATCCCTCGTTTAAGAAATTACCTAAATCCATCAGGGTCTTCGTTAATTACAATTATCCCATTCATTACATATCATGTTTAGAAATTTCATGCATGACTATAATAGGTAGATGAATTTTGTTTAAATTGACTCGTTATAATATGATGTTCCAGATATTATTTAAGCAACTTGCACACAATCTCAAATCTTCTGAATTCTTCTGGCGTTTCTTCGGTTCGCCATTGCGGTGCTTTTAAATCGTAACGCCATTTGTGTTGTAGCTTGTACATTGTATCATTTGCACCTGTTCATTAATTTGTTGTTTAGTAATTTATTGCTTTCCTGTTTCATTTGAAATGCAATTGAGGTTTTGGCTACTTTGTGTTTCCTTTCTTCATGATATCTCCACGAATCTCGGTCATCTGAAGCGAAATGCCAAACAAACGAAGCTTAAATTTTCCTACCACGGGAATTATAGCAGGTATTGTTTTAAAGATAGAGAGAGAGAGACAGTGAGAGAGAGCGAAAGATGTAATAATCGAATGGATTAGGTTCTATTGTACTTTCTATTTGAATAATTTTTGGTGTTCACGTTAAATAATAGTGAATAATTGTGTAATGGATTTAATGAACGTAGGAAAAGAAATTTGTGCTTACGAATGTACTAGTGTAAGTCAGAATAATTCTTGCGTAAATCATGTGAACAAACTTAGAATTGTTTTGGTGTTTTAAAATAATAAAATAATTATGAATTACATTGATCATTGATAATAAGCGTTTTGTTAAGACACAGAATGAGATTCGTGGAGATTATAATGAAGATCAGTGAGCCGCCGCGACGCCGTTGCTTAAATCATCTGGACTGAATTCAAACATCATATCGAGTGCTTAATAACATTATTATTCTTCGTACGCAACTACCTATTTTCTTGCATGCACATTTTATTAAATGCACCCACTCATGCTCATTAGCATGCGATTCGTCGAGATTCGTGGAGATATGTTCGACTTAGGCAATTTTGCGCGACTATTTCAACGAGAAATATATCTCTGCTATTTTCGATTAAATGAATTCACCAAATATGGCTAGAATTTTGGTTTGGTGTGAATTCCGTTTGACCGCATTGATTTATTTTGATACCTTACCTCAACTTGCATAATATCTTGGTTGAAATGTAAGCAGCCAACACAAAAGCGAAAGTACATACCTGAAACAATAAAATAAGCAAATTGGTAAAATCTCTTTTTTTTTATATATATAATATATAAAACAATCGAATAATATTAATAATTTGGTTGCATATCATCGAAATTAATGAAGAGAAATTAAACACCATCGAAATTGTTAATTAATAATCAAAGCACTACTGATAATAAAAGTTATCAAGCTCAGTGTGAAATGTGAAATAAAAATTACACAGCAACACAAAATTAATGATAATAATCAAAATGCGAAACCTCCTTCGACTAAAAATTGCTAGCATCAGACCACTAGCCGAATTGCAAACCTGCAATTTTACAGTTATTAGCTCTATAATCAATGATCTCTGTAAATAATGCAGCATGAAAAATAATAGCCGCATGTGTAATGAACCTAATAGAAGAATATGTCTATCTATAGTTACAACGATCTGCCTTCTAGAAACTGTAAAGATTACGATTGTTGAATACCACCATGGATTATACTCATATTTAATGATTCCAAGTTTATTGACTTTTTTTATTTCAAACCTTTTTTTCATTTTCTCTCTCTTTGTCTGTATCTGTATCTCTCAAAAACAGCTCCACACAAAACCCTGTCCACTCACTTTCTCTGTTCATAGATTTCGGATTTATATGAAAATAATAATAGCATGCTCATCGCGAACGAAGAAAATTATTCAATCGTTCTACGTATCAACTAAAATCGTTCATTACGTGCAAAAAGAGTTAATTTAACTGTAAATCGAACAGGTGCAACACTGAATCCAACGGCAGAATTGCGTACGCAAACGTTCTGCACATCCTTGGCTCGAAGCAAACCTAATGACTACAAATGTTTGCTTTAAATAAATCTTTCTAAAGTTCAAAACCGAGTTTGACATAAACGTTTTTTAATGCAGTCGATCAAAATGTAAAGCGTGCTATCATGTTATTGATTTTGACCAATCAAACGGGGTATTTCTTTTGTTCTCATAAAATAGTGAATATGTTACATTACTTGGTGTATTTAAATTGTTTGGATGTACAGTTCATTTGATTAATATTGTATGCCTTGTTATGATGTATTCTTATTAAACTAAAGTGCTAATAAACTAACTTGATTGAAAGTAATTTAAAACAATGATAAAAGATCTAGCAATAACAAGTCCAAGAGCATTGCTATCCGGCAATTCTCGAAGTGGTCGATGAGTATGTATACCTTGGCCACTGTCTGTCTTTCGGAACGGACTCCCAAGCAACGGAAAACGAAAAGATTGAGATGTAATGCCCACAACATCTTAGAACCAGAGTTTCCGATCAATGTGTTTTACCTATGCAATAGAAACGGGACTCGAACCGAAACCAACCATGCGGGCAATGGGAGTCACACAGAGAGCAATGAGTGGTGGGTCATGTTGCTAGGTGGACCAAAAAGGTAGCAACATGGAGATCCAGTAAGGAAGCAAAACGATGCGCTGGTAGGCCAAAAATCTCATCGTATTGCTAGCCGGTGCACAATTAAAATGGTGGTAAAACAGGCGCGCGCCTAGAGTCCCAAGACTCCAGGCAGATCTTAAATTTATTTAGGGCCCCGTTTGTGCCAAAAGCGCCTTTGATATTAATATTTTGATTTTTTTGGATAAAATGGAGGAAAAAATGAACTTAAGACTTATGAAATTCCTGAGTGCCCAGTCAATAGAAGCAAATGCCTATCAAAACATAATTATTATACTCCGAACAACAAACATACACAACGCCGATTTTATAATATATTTGAATTCACGCCATGGAGTAGTGATCATAGCACCTGCTCGCCGATTAAGTTAATAACGCTGACTTTAATTATGATATCTAGCAAGATTCAAGTGTATCTATCTATCGCTGAAATGAGACGCATTATACATTCGGCAAAGCGAGGCGAAGAAGTCGAAGAATGAAATGTGCTGCACTGAACCGTGCTGAACGAGTGAATGAGGTGTGACCAACCAAGGCCATTAGATATTTTTTACTCTTACTTCTTAGATTATTATTACTTCTTACTATGGCTAGCCGAACGTCGTCTGTTCGCGTACTTCTTCGCCATCAGTTGCGTCCAGGCTGTGCAATTTGTAGTCGTTTTCCAATGCAAGCTTACGACGCTCTTTATGACCGTCTCGCTGTCGAAGTCTCTTAATAAGCAGTAGCTGCTAAATAGATATCGTATATGTACACCTTGAGAGTTTGCAAGAATGCTGCACTTGTTATACAGTAAATCTGTTATATTCGTTCGTCGATTCACTTGCTATGGCATTCCTCGTTTGACATTTACGCAGCGGATATTAATTTATGAACTATATGATATACACTGTTTTAATCTGCCTGCAGTTTAGCTATGTATATATTAGTATTTATGTGCTTTTTTATATACATAAAATGTGCATATATAAAAATTTGCTTTTCAGTTTCGCTCTTGTTTTCGTTGACGATTTTGAGTTCGTTTTTTTCTTTCGTGCTTTAGACGGCAATAATGGCGATCGCTTACATTGCTAATTGTAATTGTTTTGTTAACACATTTTATGCTTTAGAACATCGAAGTAAAAATGTTTTAATTATATGGTGTTTAAGTAATGAAGTTATCAGTGCATAAATTAACACATGTTGAAACTTCACATGTAAGAACTAACTAGGTACTTGAATCACTGATACATTTATTTCTTCTCATTAGTCAGTTGTTTTGTTTCTGAGGGAAGTAGGTGTTATTGGTATTGCAGTTGTATTGGTGAAATAATAATTCTAGTTTTTCGATTTTATACGATCGTTTAAAAGCCAAATTTTGATTTTTGTTTCAAATTGCCGCTATTTTGGTGTTTTCCGAGTTTCGCAAAAAGAAGAGAATTCGCCGATAGCAGAAGCTGTGACTTGTAGATAGAGTTCTGTATATTCATTTGTTCATTTCTAGATGTCGGGAAAAAGCAACCTTCAGATTTGCCCCATTTGCTAAAATCCCCTGAACCCAATGTGGACCTTGAATGCGATATAATGATTGGTTGTAATAATTACTTTATTGGTCAGTTGTGTATTGATAAATTTCATATAATCTCCAAAATTCAAAGTTTTCCCATATCCTTAGTCGCATACGTCTTTAATTATCTTATAAGCGTACAATAATAACATTCTCATTTACTTCGTTCTTTCATGTAGGACAGCGTCCTGCTTATTTAGTATGCACGTACTTCACTTGTTTTTGCTCTCTTGCGATGTTGACTGCCATGAGTTTGCCAATCTTTCTGATCAAGTATTGCTTGATTAATGTTAATGATTAAATACAAACCTGCTGCAAGAAGGTTTACGTAATGGCAAATAATTCTAGACAAGTTTCAGCTCTAAAGATCTTTAGCAATGCGATGTCGAGTCGTGCTTTTTTACTTGCATTCACATCTAATGTTAGCGACGTTCGGTTTTTAACAATGTCGTGCGTTGACATTTTCTTAATCAAGTCAAAATTATATAAAACTTTTATAATTATTTATATAAATATATATATATGATTAAGGTGATAATTAAACTAGTTGTGAATAAAAATGTAGGTAATAAATAATATAAGCATCCAAAGCTTTTTCAATTATATAAGAAATATATTTAAATATCTTGGGAAAATCGAATTAATTATTATAATTCTAAGTATAATAACATAACAAAAGTATCATTACTATGGCATTCAAAGTACAATTAATTCGTAAATTATTTGTATAGGCGATTTTGCATACTTTAACGACTAGCACAACCATAAACGAGGGCTAATTCAGAAATCATTAAAATACAATTTACAACTCATGGTTTAATCATGTATTGCAGGTTTTTGGGAATGCGTATGTAATAATGAGTGTATGTAACAATCGAATAATAAAACTTTCAATGTGCTATAATGCACATCGTTCGGTTATCATATAACAACATTGGTATATTCAATAACGCATTTAATAATGAATTAATACGTTTAATAATATTACCTACTAAAAATGCGAAGGTCTATGAAGCATCTATGTGTGGTTAGCAATTATTTAACTTTTGCTAAATTCTATGGTAAATTAATTAACGTGGATCTTTTCGTGCTTGAAAAAGAGCATAATCGAAGGCGCGGTATATATGAAGTATATAAAAAGTAAAAGGTAAAAGAATTAACTCTTCGATGCTGCTTTCTCTAATTAATAGCTGATTATTAAAATACGTTTACAAAAGATATTCATATAATCAAATGCAGTCAATGAATTCATGTGGTAGGAATATAATATAAATGATGTATAAATTAGCATGTGCATTCCTAGGATTTCAAACGAAATTTGAGATTATGATGTACAAAGTTAAACTCTTTCTAACGATATCTAAACGATTTACCTGTCTATAATACTTCGCTGCCAAAATTGTTTGCAGGATTTTTCATTTTTTGCCGATAACGCGAAACATCCTTGACCAAAGTCAAAGTGGTATATACCAAAAGATTGGTCTTTTAAAGCTCTATCTAAATATGTAAATATGTATGACTCTACAAGCTTATTGTCATTTGAAAGAGAAAATGTCTCAACATTGTGGGATATGGCCAATGAACTTGCCAATTTTCGAAAATTCGAGATAAAATCTAACTTCTAAATTAATAATTATAGAGAAATGGTTCATATTAGGACTCTCTTTTCAACGATACTTGAACGATTTTCCTCACTGTATTATTTCACCTATAAACTTGTAAAAACTTCTGTTTTTTGCAAGATTTTTGTTTTTTCGCAATAACTTGAAATATCCTTGATCAAAATACAAAGTAATGATTTGGAAAGTGATCTTTCCAAACTATATCCAAATATGTATGACTTTTCCTGTTTATTATTACCTTTTGAGAACAAATACGTCTACATTGTGCGATGTGCAGAGACGAGTTTGGCACAATTAGGACCGTAGGCGCCTATGTTTTCCCACGATGCATAATCAGCCAATCAAATGTAAGTCTCACGACTTGGAAAAAAATAGATAATAAATTTCATGAGTGATAGACCTGCGCGGGGCCCCTCAAAACTTGAGGACCCCAAAGCCTAAAATCGCCTCTCAAGAGGCATTTATTTTTGGCTTGAAATCTGATACTAACTGCAATCAAAACAATTTGCAATACTTGTAGTAAAACGTTCTTTATGAACTAACATAAATTTAACCACAAGAAACCCAAAGTGTAAAAGAACTACCCAAAATGCTTATTTTAAAGCAGCTCTCTGTGGGACACCCAAAATAAAAGTGAATTTACGTTTTGACTGCTATCCAAACACAAGAAAAAGTAATGCGCTCGCTCTTGGCATGCAAACTTTAAATTCCACAATGTGCAATAATTTCCAGACAATAAATTTAAATGAAAGTTTATTCGATATTTAAAGCGCTATTTAATTAAATTGCATACAACCTTGTGATATTCCATATCGAAATGAAAATTCTTATTTACACGATCAAAAGAATATATTTATTGCTGCTTTGTGACAGTGGCAACAATGACAATGAATGTGCATGCCAATGCACAGTGAAGAGAGTGCGATGATATGCTTATTTTGTGTGTGTGAAAACGATATGAAAAAGCCCGAGGAACAAAGAACCACTGGATGATTTCAAAAGTAAAACAAATATGAACGAGTGAGGTAAATAGCTTCATATGCCTGCCAGAAGAAAATGAAAGAGGAGGAACCACATTACATGCTCGGCTGCTTTTCATCTTTAGTACTGTGGCAGTGTTAAACTACTACTAGACTAAACCAACTACAACTAAAATTGCTAAAGCCAGAAGATCCTGACACATTACCAAGTACAGTGAGTTGCGTGCGCCAAGCGTAATTCGCCAAATTGCTTCTGCCACTTTGCCAAGCAAACAAAATGAATGTAATAGAATATAAAATTGTCAACTGAATTTACCAGCATTAGTATGATTTTCGCAGAGCCGCGTTAAAAGTTTTAATTCAACTAACAGGAGGCAAGACGCACGTGAAATTCTAAAATTTCGTTCCACACGCACACACGGAAACATTCAGCTCGTCTTCGGAGACTCTTCTCATTTGCACATTCACACATTTAACTTTTAACCGTTTCATGCGAGTCGTCCAGGTAACGGTGATATTTTCCTTTACTATTTGTGAATGTCGCGCCTACTTTATTTAATTTGAATTTAATTCGTTGTCTAAGTGTATTTTTAGTTGTTTGTTTTTAATAAGTTCATGCTTTTAATTACATTTTAATTTACATATTTCAAATTTTTGTCTAATTTTAGAATTTGTTTGTGAAAAGCCCAAATGTATTACTCGGATTCCTAACGTAATTTGTACGACCATCGGGATTTTACTTTTATAGAATACCACTAGTTGGGAAACGCTGGATAAAACATTCGCCTCAGCAAGACTATCATCAGCAATAGTTGCTTGCAATAGAAAGTATTTTTGTGTGTTTCACCGCCGCAGGGCTTAAATCTAGAAGTTGATGTATTTATTTATATAGCACCATCCAAAATGTCCTATGGCGTTAAGAAATGCGCCATCTTGTTTTCAAAAATTCTGTTGAAAATAATCATTTGCTTTAAGCTATATGTATATGCATTCTTCTTTTTTTTTTAATGAATATGTATTTAATTTATATAAATTGCGGGTGATTTTGAGACCAAATATAATTTTCGCGACGAAAATAATGAATTAAAATGAACAAGTGAGCATTTAGAAGCAACAAGCACGTCGAGCACTCAACACAAGTATGCGAAGAACTAAACAAGCTGGTTAACTGTAATAATAAGTGTTTGCGTTTGTTTCTTTTTTTTTGCTTTAATATAAATCGAAAAAATCTTCCATGAAAACAGAATGAAAAAAGACAATGCGTCGAAGACTTCTTCTCGCGCTTACGATCGAACTCATGCAAAGAACAGTAATGCATGACAGAAATCAGTTAGCGCGATGAAACAAAACTTCAATTACATTAACCAATAAATAGTTTATTCATTGTATGCTCGCGCTACCAATAATAATAAAATAATAAAAAAATTGATTGATGAGATAAGCAAAATAAATATTGTATTTACCTGTAAGTGTATCAGACAATATTAATAACGTGATGGCGAGAAATTGAAAATTCATGTGCGAAAAATCCCAATTTCTTAAGCGCGTACTACTCCTTCGTGCCCTTGGCTGCCGCATGGTGAAAACAGGTGTCTTCCAATACTCAATGAAATTTATAATTCTTCGAAATTGTCGATGTTTTATATGTATTATATAAATTTGCAAATCAAATTAATTGTCCAAATCACTTATGTTTAACTGGTAATCCAAGAAGCCACATTATAATCCTCTTATATGCTAAACTGTGACAAACTGTCTAACGGAGTTACAGGGGAAGAAGATGAAATATTTAATTTTTTCGTTTTTTTTTTCTTCTTAAAATCGAATCACAACAATTATAATTGATTTGATCAAAAGCACATTGATTCGATTAAGAGTCTCAAGTTGCACTCAAGAGCCGCGCTTTCAAACTGAACGTCGATCGTGCTGTCGGTTGCGCCGAGTTCTTTTCTTTTGCCGTTCACTTCTGCCACTCTCTTCTTGGCTTCGGATGGGTATGGTAGGCAAACTCATTCGTTGCGTTTCCAACTCAAGAATGTACTTATACTTACCTAACTCACTAAATTTACTCCCGTCTTTTTGCCGCTGGTAAGGTTCGCCTCAGATAAAGAAGTTGCGACACATTTTGCGAGAGCAAGCTTTCGTGGAAGCGCCTCTTGGAGCAACAACGTCTAGACAGGTTTTTAATCTAAAGGTGTATATTCGCTCGACACCGAAGGATGGTTGGGAGATCTGGACCATGTTCAAACAAGATGAATTGTTGCTGGGGGTGTCTGAGGGAAAAGTAATAGGCAGTATCCATGGCCTAATTTAGGTGAAGGGTCTGTGGAGACGTGGCTGACATAGTCCCGTTTTAGCAACATAGTGGACACTCTGCTCGCCCCAATTGCAACGACATTAAAACCTATTCTCGGAAGCTAACATTTCTCCAGGAAAATGACAAAAACTTAATTTTATTGTATTTTTTACGGTTTTACAGTTTTTGGCCGTTATCTGTAAACATCCCCAACCAAAGTACAAAGTATTTTATACCAAATGAATCGTCTTTCGAAGCTCTATCCAACGATATATGATTGATGCACGTTATGAGTATTTGTTGAAATATCGTCTGTCTTGTGCGATACGATTCCGTAAAAATGGCGTTTTGACAAATATTCGAGCAAAAATGTAACTCCTAAACTAACGGTCTTAGAGAAATGGTCCATATACTAAAATGTGCGTCTTGCTCTTTATAACGACATTATAGCCGCTTTTGTGTCTGTAATATTTCTCCCCGAAAATGGTAAAAACATTTATTTTTTGGCCAGTTTACTGTTTTTTGTCGATAACTTTAAACATCCCCTGCCAAAGTACAAAGTATTATATACCAAAAGAATCGTCTTTCGAAGCTCTATCCATAAATGTATAATTGATACATATTCTGATCGTTTGTAGAAATATCGTCTGTTCATGTGCGATAGGATCACGCAAAAATGGCAAATTGACAAAAATTTGAGTGGAAAGAAACACCTAAATTAACAACCATAAAGAAATGGTTCATACAGCAAAATGTTTTTTTTTTTGTTAATATCAATTCACATTCCTTACCTGAATTTCCTTATACCATAAAGTTAATCAAAATTAGCAAAGTATTGTTCTGAAATGAACGCTAAATTAAATCATATAAAATGAACAAAGATTAGTTTGGTTTAGTTTATAAGAGAAGCGATAAAAGGATTCACACAATTTTATTTTTATTTTATACATAACCGAATTCGAACTAATGTAGGTAAGCATGAACAGTCACATGCCAGTTTCTCACAGCCGCTGTCTATTCTATTCAAAGTATCCGCCACGTTTCATAATAAAATATGTAACGAAATAGTGTTATGATTACCTAATTTTCTTTTTATTATAACATATTATGATGCTAATGAATGAAGAAATTTGCAAACAACTGTAGAAATGCACTTTAACCATCTTCATGGGAAAACGGCTCTATTTTTATACCGAGCTATTTATTTTGAAAGTTTATATGTATATTCTCTCTTCACCTAAGTTGTAATTACTTAAATTTACTTAAATACACGAGTAACTTGTAGTTGTTTAATTGGGAGGCTCATTTACCACTAAATTGGTATAGGAAACTCCATGTTTGCGCCGCGACTGATTGTGATCACACTAATTGAGCATTTTCCTAATCTTTTTTTGCGTAATTTTATAGCTGCCAAAAACTATGTTAATATCGTTTTACTTTTTCAAATTGGAAATATTTTAAAATTAATTTAGAAAGTCTCGAAAACGTACTTTTTCTTTAGCGGCTT